>JASANB010000342.1:0-39767 GCA_030248155.1 Sabatieria punctata
ACAGCATAAGCAGGCCGGGCCGGGGTTGCAATTACGTATACATCAACTTACAAATCACCGGTGACTATATGGCTGCGAAAGATCACGCCCCGGGACGTAAACATTGAAAGTTTAGGAAAAATAAGCCCCCTTACGAAACATAAAAATGTGCAAAAACGATGCGAAAGAAAGTACGTAATGCTGCACTTGTTATGAAAACATTGCCATGACATGCATGGACAAGCTTCTTTTTGAATTTCTTTCCTCAATAAGGACTTTTATTGGAACCGAAATAGTAAATTTCAGGTTTGGAGGGTTCTTTCAAAATGCATGATATCGCGGGACTATACTAATCTGAATACGTAAGTAATTAGTTTTTATATTAGAATCACTGCAGTAGAGATTGTATACGGTGTTACAGATAAGGTACCCAACAAATGCTGCTATTTCTGCCCGAAGCGACCAATCACGATGAACCTTAGAGCAAGGTACCTGAACCTAGCGGTATACTTATTCTTTGTGTAAAAATTTCAGATTTCTAGCGCAATTTATTTTGTTTATTAAAGAAATATCAGATTTGGATAAATCGTGTCAAGGCTTCGCTATTTTTAAAAAAGTTGAAAGATGTCAAGAAATCAAACAGTATTGGTACCCAGACTAAAGCCTGTTCATACATGATTTGCGGTGGTGGAAAAAACATCATTTTTTCGAAAACTTTCTTCAAGACCCCCAACCTTTTAATATCAATCGTAGAGTTGTAAAAAAATTTTTTTTGGAAGCCAAAAAAAAAGCTTTTTTTTATGGCAATTTTCATTTCGAAATTTTTTTTCGGAAAAACCTTTTTCCTAGCATGAAATATAGCAAATATAGGAGATGCAAGGATGTGTCAGAATCAACTTTTAAATACAAAAGCTGATACTTTGGTTTAAACATAGTGTTACAGTATGAGAGTCGACATTCCACCTGCAGCATTGCTCACAGAGTGGCTGCTGCCCTTCAAAACCTATTTTTGGCTTAGAATAGGCATGAAATTGATAGAACTGCACTGCAGAACGTTTTGGGGGTTATGGAAAAAATGTGAATGGGTTCAAAAAAAGTTTGTTTAAAAAAAGGTTTTTTTTAAAAAAAAAGTAAATAATATGTAAGGGTAGAGATTAAGATAAAAAATTCGAAAATTTTTGGAACTTCCAGTTTTTGAATTTGGTAATCCCTGAACATGTATACATCAGCAAACTTGCAATTGCACGAGGAATAAGAATCTGGAGTCCGATTGTCGATTTGACTCTTCTATAGAAAGTTGATTTTGCAGAAAAAAAGGTGTTTCCCGAAAAACACGAACAAAACTGCGTGGTCTTCGATTTGATGTTTGAATCTTGGTGTCATTAAATTTGCTACCGATTGATATTAAAAAGTTGGGGTCTTAAAGAAAGTTTTCGAAAAAAATCAGTTTTCCACCACTGCCAATCATTATTGAACAGACTTTAGTTAGCTAGATGATAACAGGACGAGTTTGCAGCAATCTTACCTTTAGATAGGTGAATGTGTATGGGAAATGCAAGGCTAGATAGCAGACATCGTAGGCATGACGGAATGTAATGGTGAATCGCGTAGTGTAGAAGGCCTGAGACGACGCAGTCTTCTTCTTAGTACCGGTCACGCTGTACAGATTGCGGAAATAACAGACGCCGTGTCCCGAGCGCACCCAACCAGGACGCCCGGCCGCCGCCTCGGTCACTGAGAACAACAGCGGCTGCATCCCTAACGCAAACACACCACGCATATGTACATACATTATCATACAGAAATAAATACCGCTCGCAAACATCGAATAGGACTTGATGAAGTTGCTAATCTCGAACGTATACGGCACTTCGGCTTCCATGTTGCTTACTTCGAAATAAAACCACAGCTGATTGAGACGAACTTCATTTATGTCATTCCTCAACAGCAACTCGTAGTTGTGCGGCGAGGTCTACAACAACAATAAAACACCATTATCCGGCACCTAAACCTGCTCACATCAGTATTCCATTAGATCATTTCATTATTACATAAATTATTACAGTGAGACGCGCACGAGCAGCCGGTATCTATAGAACGCAAAACCTTAGACTAACAAAAGCGGATTGGCTTGAATTTCTAAGATTTTCAGCTAGTAGAACAGCAGCACCTACTTGAACTGCTCTTCTCAGATTTCCACCCTCAAAGCGACTTTCGAACTTGAGATCGTTGCAGTTGGGGTCTTTCTTTCCGATTCTAAGAGACCGAAGAATAAATTAGACCAGAGCACTCAGAGTGCCCACCTCTGTAGATCGAAATTGTCCAACGAAACGTGCTTCTGTTGTTGTCTGCAGAGAGCATCAAAATCGTACACCACTTTAGTTGAGTGGTTCTGCTGGGCGACGCGATAGCGCTCCAGTTCCGAGATTACAGTATCCCTAAAAGGAGCACGTTGCCAGTGGGTTTGAGAGGAGATTTAGGTATTCAGAGGGTATTTCGGTTTGATTAGTAGTATATAAAATCAAGAGACCGATTTTCAAAAGGGGTGTGTAGCGACGGACGATTTGGCGGCGAGATGTTTTTGTTCTTTTCTGACGACCCTTTTCTTTCCTTTCCTTTTACCACTTAGCGACCCTGCCAGTGTTTCGGCAGAATGGACAGCACTGCACCTGTACGCATTTGGAAACGGACGCATAGGCTGCAGCGGAAGATCGGGATAAGCGTCAATCAAGTCAGGAAGCGCGATTTTGACAAACTTCACCACCGACTTGGTGTCGGCGGCTTCTTGAACAACACTTTTCTCGGACTTGCTCGTCTTCTCGTTGTTTCTGCCAAACAACCTGGCCAACTTGGCACCTTTACTGGGTCGCAATTCCTCCCACACCACCATAGAAGGATCTGCTCCTTGTTCCAATTCGACGCAAAACCGTTGCAAATACTGCAACTCGGTCAAATTCGGACCGTCCCTCGAAGATACCGGCTCTGACTCCTGCGACTCATCCTGAAACACAACCATACATGGCCATGACTCCCTTCCCTCCCCTCACACCCACCAAACCAAACCTTTCTTCCTGGCAACAAACCTACTCAGCCAAGAAAAACGGCCGCGAACACTAATTTCCCGGATTTTTACCCAAAGGAGCAACCTTTCAGGCACAAAACATATAAACTCGCCCAATTCACTACTCATTATGTACGTACATGTACCAGGTCCTGGCCGGCGTGGGGAACGGAGGTTTTCCGTCAGGTCGAGGAGGGGTTCGCCCACAGGGGGCTCGAAAACTTCAAAAAGCAACAAAACGCCTGAAAATGCGCTTTCATGGCGTTGTTTTCAGGAAGGAGGCAAAAAACGCTATTTTAAGCTGACAAATAGCGTTTTACAGTCGCTCTGAGGCCTCCTAACAAGTTATTCGCAAAAAACCGCCAAGTCGCTTATTTTTTGTAGTACTTGCATTGTTGGGTCGGAGGTCCCTAAACTGTTTCGGGGTGAGGGGTTATCCGTTCTAGCTAGGGGGTAACCCCCAAAACCCCTTAGTACATGTATGTTATGGAAGGCCAGCACCTTTAACTCACAATTACAACACAACCAAACTCGCCTCAGACAAGTTTTCCGTTTCAGGTTCATCTCCAAAAATGTCCAACTTATCTTCCTCATCCTCTGACTCTACAAGTCACAAATTAGCGACATAATTAAGCGGAATGATGCAGAACTGACCGCTGCTGTCCCCACTGCTGGCACCATTAGTGGACGTGTTTTTAGTAGGACTGCCGCTCTGTGTCGGTAACTTGAAGAACAAGGGTAGCGGCGCGTTGTGGAGAGGATAAGGCCGGCAAGGCAGACAGGCGAGACAAACTGCGCAAAATGCCGACTGCAGAGTAGATGTGTCGCTGACGCCTTCTGCTACAGACGCTTCACCACTCAGCGTCTTTATGGCTTGCTCACAGAAAACCAGACCGTCCAACGAAATTATTTGCTCGCGACCGTTCTCTAAACCAGAGGCTGTATTCACGCGGTTAGAACTAGGGCTAGATCTAGACATTTTCTGCTTAGACCTGGAAATCGGCGCTAGTACTAAAGTAAGCGGTGTGCACGCGTTTTTACTGCTTAAAGCGAAGCAGGTGACATGGATAGACTCGATAAGGACACGTATACGCTTGTATTTCAGTTACACAGCACGCCTTTCTTACTAGAGTTAGAACTAAAGTACATTTCAAAATTCAATGAATTCTGTGTTTTTTTGCGAATAACTTATCGGCGCATCGGAGCGCCTTGGGCCCCAAAAACCGGACTTTTTGGCTTACCACCCCCTCAGCCCCACCTCCAGCGCTCCTACCCCCCGCCGCCCCCTTAGGAATTGAAAATTCTACCACCCAGAGCCGAAATGCTAGCCCATGTCTGGCCCGAGCTCTGTACTATAGTGCAACCTAACCTGCGCACAGCTCCCTTGTAACGCTAATTTGCGCAACAGAAAAAAATCAGGTTTTTCTGTAGCTGAGCTGAATGCAATTTTTTCTTTGAACCACAATCTAGACACCATGGAGATTGCAAAAAATATATTTATATCGACAGTAGGCCCAATGGTTCCAAAGTTATGGACCACTAAACTTGACCAAAAATGCGAAAAATGTCCGGTATGGCTGAAATCCATATATATGGTGTAAAATTTAGTTTTACATCGACTGAGATACATAAGAACCCTGAAAGTTGACCCTGATACCGTAATCCCGGTTTTTCCTAGATTAGGTCATTTGATTTTTTCTCTGTTAGTATGTAGTAGTTTAAGCCCTCCACTGTGGTTTGATTTTTCTCTGGTAGTATGTAGTGGTTTAAGCCCTTACCACAGTGGAGGGCTTAAACTACTACATACTACCAGAGAAAAAATCAAATGACCTAATCTAGGAAAAACCGGAATTACAGTATCAGAGTCAACTTTCAGGGTTATTATGTATCTCAATCGATGTAAAACTAAATTTTAAACCAGGTGAATTTCAGCCAAATCGGTTGAGATGGTCCCGGGTTATTTCATACCCCCATAGAAATCTGAAAATCGCCAAAAATGGCCATTTCTTGCATGTTTGCCAACATTAGGGGTTGATAACTTTGGGACCATTGGGCCTACGTCTATAAATACATTTTTGGAACACTCATGGCCTTAGATTATGATTCACTGAAAAAACTGCATTAAACCTACCTACAGAAAAACCAGATTTTTGTATTTGTACATACAACTACAAATCGCGTGCATACGGCCTCAATTGCTAGTATGGCGTGATAACAAGAATACATGATACTTGATCTAGCCAACTGCCGTAAACAGCCGACACTGATTTCACATATAGCCAGCCATGTTCTGTCTTGTCTACGCTCCAGACTCCATTTGATTAAGGATAAGACGATCCGAACTGCATCGTACGCAAGTAGTCGAGGTCGGCAGTTTTCTAAAATAAAAAGACTCATTGGTGGTCATTGACTGGAGTTCAATGAGACACACGGCCGAGCAGATACCACCAATTCAGTACGTAAGAACATAGCTATTCTTAGTGCCGTAGTACCCTAAACCAGCCAGAAAGGCAGAGTCCCAATAGCACCGAGTTTCAAGTATGTATTAGTGTACCAACTTACAGCTCTCTAGCTCAAAGTTTCAATTTTGGGGTCTGAATAGGGCAAAGGGCCAAGAGTCGATCGGTTCAGAGACTGACTCTTAAATCAATCAACTAAACGGTGCCGTACTTGTGCGAGATACAAAGAAGAGAAGTTCACAGTAGAATTCTAAGACGTCGGCGGGAGTCCTCGTGTTCTGCAAAGTGTTCAACACATGTTCTAGCACGTTTTGCTGTTTGGCCAGGAAAGTTGCGTTGCGAGCTGCAATCACGAAACGCAGTAGCCACAGACAAAACTCAATAACAAAATCAACAAAATACCTGTTCGAGCGCAGTATGCCAGTAGAGCCAAAAGCGCCGACGACTTGCCCACCAAATCTGTTGCAATCTGGTTGGCAAGAATTCTCAATAAGCCGGTCAGGCGAACTTTCAACGAAAACTTCTTGTCTGCAAAAGCTACACCAAGTTAAGCCAGCAGAGAGAACACGGAAGACCTTTCTTTGCAAGGGACAGAAGCACAATCACGAGTGAATCTATAAGTTCAGTTCGATTCACAACCACGGTTGAGTTGAGAAGATAAATCAAAGTCTTGATTAGATGATGCGTAGCGTTGGCTTGGCAAAGTCGTCTAATACGGCGCAGCTTCACTGCAACATCTGACAGTCAAAAGCGCAACTCTGACAACCGACAGAATACCGGCGTTGTTGGGAACATCCAGAAAACGCTCCAGACATTTACACAAGGCCAAGATAGCCACATCCTCAGTGCACACCTAAAACACCAATAACCCTAATACCAGGTTTGGTTGGTTAATCGCCTGCAGACTGACTTCGATTGCAGTGAACACCTCAAAAACAGCAGGAGATTCTTTGTCGATGAGATATTTGAAGTTGAGGCGACTTTGCGAGTTCAGAAAATCTATGAATTCGTTGGAGCAGCGGCGGATCTGTTCTACGCTGCTGCCGCATTTGATGTGTCCACATAAAGTGGCACAATACTGCTCACAGTCGACCAGCTCCCTAGACAGCACAGCAGATCGAGCTTAATTATAATTGGTCAGAAAGCAGACATACACCATACCCTTCAACTTCAGGATACTGCGTTGCCATGTTCTAGTAAGGACACGTTCACTCAAACCACCAGCAATAACACAGCATGTAAGCCAATTAAATGGCGCGGTGAACGCACTCAGGCCAAATATGTGCTGGACTGTGAGGAAACGTTTACTAGGGCGGTCAGTGAATTGGCCAGTGAGACAACGGCCGCAGACACAACGGTTAAGCTTAGAGCTTAGCAACGCCAAAACACATCAACCAACGGCACACATAAATCGAGCGCTCACTATTAATCTATGCTCATTGCAATAATATAAGTCTACCTACCTTTCTAGAAAAGGACTAGCTGCACAGCAGATCTTTAAATCGGTTCGATATCACAACGTCTTCACTGCTTCTTTGCTAGTAAGCGCCACCCATCTAAAAAGCAACTGTTAACTCAAAACTCACCAAATAACTAAAAAGAACTCGGTCAACTTGGAACACTATTATAAGTATAAACGATTGGCTATGGTCAAGATGTTGAAACTACCACTATAGACTGGTGTGGTGTGCATGAGAAACTTTTGTTTTAGCTCGTAACCGCAGGACTGTCTCTGACGCAGACTAGCATGTGCCCAGAAAATGCCAAAAACTTGCATTGATGGCTTCGATTTCTTCAGGTTCCAACGGTTTGCGCCTCAGAATAGCAGCAGAAACCAGTGATTCTTCCAGACCGGATCCGCGAGGGCTCAGTCCGATTTCAGGCAGCGCTGAAGATTGTACGGGCTCTAAAGAAACTCGTTACAGCAAATTCTGGTTCTCTGAAACTAATATTCTTAGAATTCTGGGCTGTTCACTGTAAACATCAATACTCTAATGTGAAGAGCACTCTGATTTCAAAACGACGACTGATAGTACATCATTATATGCTCCTATCTAACAAAGTTCGCTCGACTCAACCGACAATGTAGACGCTTCAGTTGATATGCCATCAGCCCATACATGTAACAGGGCTTTCTGGGGGACGATTTTCCCGACCCCTCCCCCCCCCGATTTTTCTGGCAAGTAATTTTTTGAGCAAATTTTTGCAATTTTACACACAAAAATTCCCAAAATCGCCTGCAAAGCAGCACTTTTTACGTGTATTTCAGCCCAAATTAGCGATATTTGAGCGTTTTTTCGTGCCCAACCCCACTCCCAAAAATTTGGGCTCAGACTCCCCGGCCAGCGCCAGACCCCCCCAACCCCCCACTTCGGCGGATGACCTGTTACATGTATGCATCAACCAGGTACAGTCGTAATAACGGCTCAAACATCTAACTCGCCACCAAACCATTAAGTCAATTATGCTCACTTTCACGTGTTGTGTTTTGTCTACTCATTAAGCGCTACCGCACTTGGTTGTGCCTCGGTAGTCGGTTCCGAGACGTAGCAGTACAAGATTACTTCGGTCGGATCCTGCTTCTCATAGCGTAGAGAGATTCGTTACTACCTGGCGAGGTGAATTCTATCCAAATTACAGTGACCGATGCCGTTTGGAGAACATTTGCGTTATTCTTAGCTTACAGTCTATTACAGCAGTTTGGCAACAAATTCTCCAAAAAACTGAGGAGAAGGGGAAGGGAGGATGTGGTAATGCGTCATGCATGAAACTGCGATCACAAAAATGTTAGACTTCACTGACCGGGAGTTTGTTGGTGCACGGCTGATCCAGTGACACCAATGACAGACGCAGAACTGCGATCGTACTTAGGAATGGGAGTTCGAGGCCGCGGAAAACTGATCAGTGGTCTATGAGCCACAACGGTCTACACGAGAGACATAGGACACTTTTTATATTGAGCATAAGCAACAGATCACACACACCTGTATTCCTCGAGAAATGATAGTGGTGGCCATGTGATTGCAACTTGCTACTACAGAACCAATGCCACCCACAGTCGGTGTTGCAAACTCCAAAACCTCAGCAGAACCGGTTTGAACAGCTGTTTTGGTATCAGTTCGGTCGGAGAGCTCAGAAGAAATGGGAGATGGAGCAGCAGGAGCAGGAACCGAATTTGAAACCTTTGTTAGGCTGCCGGGGAACGTAGATGGCTGCTTGAACAGCCAACGGTAGATCAACTGGACACAACGAGACAACAGACTTGGCCCTTTACCCAAGCTCATATCAAAAAATCTATCCATAACAAAACGAGATTATAATAGATATTAAATTAAGTCTGCCGAATTCACCCAAAACCGTTCGCGTAAAAAAACAAAATCCGACACCAAAAAAACATAAAATCCACACCACACAACGAAAATCAATCCATGGACACCACCCGAACAAAACTCGGACAGCACCCGATCATGATCCGATCTACAACTGATCACAGATCTTGTGTTTATCGTTTTCCCACCAACACATTTTCAACACAAAATTCATTCGGTAATACCACGAACATCACACCACACATATACATGGGCCGGAAAAATGGGTTGGGGTAGTCTAAATCCGAAAATTTGGGGTGGGCTGCCGGTTTGGGGGAAGCGGCGATTTTGGTGAGTGGGGTCGTTTGGCGGGTCGAGCTCAAGTTGAGGGTGGGTAAAACCCCCGGACCCCCCGCGGCCCATGTATGACCACACACAGACATGGGCTAGCATTTCGGCTTAGGGGCTGTAGAATTTTCAATTCCTGAGGGGGGCTGAGGGAGTAGGAGCCCCCGAGGGGGGTTGAGCGGGTGGTAAGCCTAAAAGTCCGATTTTTGGCGAAAAACAAGGTTTTTTGGCTCATTTTTCATCAAAATAAGTTATTCTGAGCTCATTTACACCTAATCCTGGCATATTTTTATCATAATTTTCTATACAACATTCTTCCAAAAAATTCCTGAGGGGGGTAGCGGCCGGCTGAGGAGGGTAGGGCCAGAGGGGGCCCAACCCCCCCATCAGCCCCTCTTTGCCCATGTCTGACCACACACACAATCGACACAGACGTGAACATCTCTCACATTGGCGACAACACAAACTCGAAACCAGTACAAAAGGTGCGAACACCACTTTTAGACCAGCGAACACCGCTTTTAGACAGACAAAAACCAACTGCAATCATGTGAACACCTTTTAGATCAGCGAACACAGGAGACCCTTCAAGGAGGTGGACAGACCGACTTGCTGATGGCCATAAGGGCGCCCTGCCATTCGCCTCCCATTCTAAAAGTGGTGTTCCCATATTTCTAGTTGGTGTTGACTGCCTAAAACTGGTGTTCTCATGTTCCCAGTTGGTGTTAACGGTCTAAAAGTGGTGTTCTCATGTTTCCAGTTAGTGTTGACTGTCTAAAAGTGGTGTTCTCATGTTTCCAGTTAGTGTTGACTGTCTAAAAGTGGTGTTCTCATGTTTCCAGTTAGTGTTGACTGTCTAAAAGTGGTGTTCTCATGTTTCCAGTTAGTGTTGACTGTCTAAAAGTGGTGTTCTCATGTTTCATAATAGTGTTGACTGTCTAAAAGTGGTGTTCTCATGTTTCCAGTTAGTGTTGACTGTCTAAAAGTGGTGTTCTCATGTTTCATAATAGTGTTGACTGTCTAAAAGTGGTGTTCTCATGTTTCCAGTTAGTGTTGACTGTCTAAAAGTGGTGTTCTCATGTTTCATAATAGTGTTGACTGTCTAAAAGTGGTGTTCTCATGTTTCATAATAGTGTTGACTGTCTAAAAGTGGTGTTCTCATGTTTCATAATAGTGTTGACTGTCTAAAAGTGGTGTTCTCATGTTTCCAGTTAGTGTTGACTGTCTAAAAGTGGTGTTCTCATGTTTCCAGTTAGTGTTGACTGTCTAAAAGTGGTGTTCTCATGTTTCCAGTTAGTGTTGACTGTCTAAAGTGGTGTTCTCATGTTTCATAATAGTGTTGACTGTCTAAAAGTGGTGTTCTCATGTTTCCAGTTAGTGTTGACTGTCTAAAAGTGGTGTTCTCATGTTTCATAATAGTGTTGACTGTCTAAAAGTGGTGTTCTCATGTTTCCAGTTAGTGTTGACTGTCTAAAAGTGGTGTTCTCATGTTTCATAATAGTGTTGACTGTCTAAAAGTGGTGTTCTCATGTTTCCAGTTAGTGTTGACTGTCTAAAAGTGGTGTTCTCATGTTTCCAGTTAGTGTGGACTGTCTAAAAGTGGTGTTCTCATGTTTCCAGTTAGTGTTGACTGTCTAAAAGTGGTATTCTCATGTTTCCAGTTAGTGTTGACTGTCTAAAAGTGGTGTTCTCATGTTTCCAGTTAGTGTTGACTGTCTAAAAGTGGTGTTCTCATGTTTCCAGTTAGTGTTGACTGTCTAAAAGTGGTGTTCTCATGTTTCATAATAGTGTTGACTGTCTAAAAGTGGTGTTCTCATGTTTCCAGTTAGTGTTGACTGTCTAAAAGTGGTGTTCTCATGTTTCCAGTTAGTGTTGACTGTCTAAAAGTGGTGTTCTCATGATTCCAGTTAGTGTTGACTGTCTAAAAGTGGTGTTCTCATGTTTCCAGTTAGTGTTGACTGTCTAAAAGTGGTGTTCTCATGTTTCATAATAGTGTTGACTGTCTAAAAGTGGTGTTCTCATGTTTCCAGTTAGTGTTGACTGTCTAAAAGTGGTGTTCTCATGTTTCATAATAGTGTTGACTGTCTAAAAGTGGTGTTCTCATGTTTCCAGTTAGTGTTGACTGTCTAAAAGTGGTGTTCTCATGTTTCATAATAGTGTTGACTGTCTAAAAGTGGTGTTCTCATGTTTCCAGTTAGTGTTGACTGTCTAAAAGTGGTGTTCTCATGTTTCATAATAGTGTTGACTGTCTAAAAGTGGTGTTCTCATGTTTCCAGTTAGTGTTGACTGTCTAAAAGTGGTGTTCTCATGTTTCATAATAGTGTTGACTGTCTAAAAGTGGTGTTCTCATGATTCCAGTTAGTGTTGACTGTCTAAAAGTGGTGTTCTCATGTTTCCAGTTAGTGTTGACTGTCTAAAAGTGGTGTTCTCATGTTTCCAGTTAGTGTTGACTGTCTAAAAGTGGTGTTCTCATGTTTCATAATAGTGTTGACTGTCTAAAAGTGGTGTTCTCATGTTTCCAGTTAGTGTTGACTGTCTAAAAGTGGTGTTCTCATGTTTCATAATAGTGTTGACTGTCTAAAAGTGGTGTTCTCATGTTTCATAATAGTGTTGACTGTCTAAAAGTGGTGTTCTCATGTTTCCAGTTAGTGTTGACTGTCTAAAAGTGGTGTTCTCATGTTTCCAGTTAGTGTTGACTGTCTAAAAGTGGTGTTCTCATGTTTCCAGTTAGTGTTGACTGTCTAAAAGTGGTGTTCTCATGTTTCATAATAGTGTTGACTGTCTAAAAGTGGTGTTCTCATGTTTCCAGTTAGTGTTGACTGTCTAAAAGTAGAGTTGTAAAAAAAAATTTTTTGAAGGCCAAAAAAAGCTTTTTTATGAAAATTTTTCATTTCGAAATTTTTTTTTCAAAATTTTTTCCTAGCATGAAATATAGCTTGTAGGAGATGCAAGGATGCATCAGAAGCAACTTTAAATGCAAAAGCTGATACTTTGGTTCAAACATAGTGTTACAGCCTGAGAGTCGATATTCTACCTGCAGCATTGCTCATAGAGTGGCTGCTGCCCTTCAAAACCTATTATTATGCTTAGAATAGGCAAGAAATTGATAGAACTGCACTTCTAATGCATATCTGAGGCTAAATTCAGCGATTTTCCCCCAAAATTTCCATACTGTGAATAAAATAAAAAAAATTTCGAAATGGGCCTTCAAAAAAAAAGCTTTTTTTTTAAAAAAAGAAGAGCCTAACAACACTATCTAAAAGTGGTGTTCTCATGTTTCCAGCTAGTGTTGACTGTCTAAAAGTGGTGTTCTCATGTTTCCAGTTAGTGTTGACTGTCTAAAAGTGGTATTCTCATGTTTCCAGTTAGTGTTGACTGTCTAAAAGTGGTGTTCTCATGTTTCCAGTTAGTGTTGACTGTCTAAAAGTGGTGTTCTCATGTTTCCAGTTAGTGTTGACTGTCTAAAAGTGGTGTTCTCATGTTTCCAGTTAGTGTTGACTGTCTAAAAGTGGTGTTCTCATTAGGGATGCAAATGGTATAAAAAATACCAAATACCAAATACCAAATAGTAGATGGTATTTTCTATACCAAATAATACCAAATAATTCCAAATAGTTGCTAAACAGGTCGCTAGCTGTTTGGAATGAGCGCAAAGTCACACTTTTTGTCTTTACAGCAAAAATCATAAGTTTTGCCTCAGTGGGAGAGTTTTTGTTGCATCTAAAAGAAATCTAGTCATGCCGAGAAAGAAAACGAGTAGAATTTGGGTGTTTTTTCACTGACTCGGGAAATGTGCAAGCAGCACGTTGTGACGTTTGCGGTCTAGGCTCGGTCTCGATAAAGGGGCCGTCCATAAACGACATCGTTCCAAAACCCAGATTTTTCGGAGCCCCCCTTCCCCCAAAATCGCCTTGCGTCCTTTCATGGGGGCCTACTCCCACTTTTTGAGAATTTTCCATGAATGGTTGTTATAAGCTAAACTGGTCAGAATTCCTTGTTGTTTTGTTGCTCAGAAACGGTAAAGAGACGTCTTGTTCTGCGTATCTGCATTGTTAAACTTTTAGTAAATTAGAAATAACGAGAAAACTCTGAACAGAAGCGCTCTGACAGAGTATACAGTGCAAAATATGCAGAATTTATCGCTTAAAAGCTAATTGTTTAGTTATTTAAACTATTTGGTATTATTTGGTATTATTTGGTATAAAAAATACCAAATACCAAATAATACCAAATACCTAGAAAATACCAAATAATACCGAATAATACCAAATAATACCGGATACCATTTGCATCCCTAGTTCTCATGTTTCCAGTTAGTGTTGACTGTCTAGAAGTGGTGTTTTCATGTTTCCAGTTAGTGTTGACTGTCTAAAAGTGGTGTTCTCATGTTTCCAGTTAGTGTTGACTGTCTAAAAGTGGTGTTCTCATGTTTCCAGTTAGTGTTGACTGTCAAAAAGTGGTGTTCTCATGTTTCATAATAGTGTTGACTGTCTAAAAGGGGTGTTCGTTGGTCTAAAAGAGGTGTTCCCATCTTTCCAGTTGCTGTTGCCTGCCTAAAACGATGTTCGCTGGTCTGAAAGTGATGTTCGCACCTTTTGTACTGGTGTAGACTTCATGTTTCCTGCCAATGTGAGATGTTTATGACTGCGTCGATTGTGTGTGATGTTCGTGGTGTTTACCAAATGAATATTGTGTCAAACGTATGTCGATAGGAAAAAACGAAAGCAAATGTGGATCAGATTTTGAGAACATTTGGATCGGATGATGTCCAGTCCAAAAACAGAATTTTGGCCCGATCCACACAGGGCGAACATGAACACCTTGCGGTTCTATGTTCATTTTGTGATCTCCGATTTCATGTTCAATGTTCGCCTTTCATATGGAAGGGGTAAATTCGAAAGAGTTAGAACACGTGAGCAAACCTTAGAACAATATTATTATTCACCTACACGCGCGTGCCAGCCAACTAAACGAACATATAATTTAACAGAAAATAATAAGTAAGAATAAGAATAGTAAGCAGGCCGTTCTGAAGTATTGAAAAAGAATTTTATATTTATTTATTATTTATTGGTATTGATTGGATGGGGAGAAGTAAACTACGGCAAGGGTGCGTCGTTCGTTCGTGGGGAGATCACTCGAATTGCAAATTTTAAACGCAGACGACTGAATGTGGTATCAGATGACTGCTGACGATCTCTTGATTATTATTTTACACATCAACATCTAATCTAGATGGTGGGCAGTTAATAGTTTACGCACCGTTACGCACCGTACGCACCGTTACGCACCGTTCGCATCAGCAGCGACCCCAATTGGGCGCCGATATTTCGGAGTGGTGAATTTGCTTAGATCGATCAGGGAACCATTCTATTTCAGCTTGCATTAACAAATTACGCGTTTTGGTGGAAAAGTAGCTGGAAAATGAGCTTGTATTAAGGTTTTAAAAGAAAAAAGCGAAAATAATCACGTGTGTCACGGCGGCCCCGGCAGCCATGGAAGCGGTGTGTTTGTGGGTTCAAAACCTGTTGAGGCGATGGGAAGTAGTCGACACAAAGCCCAACCCAGGCCATCGAAAGTCAGCAATGGCAAGTAGATAAATGGGGGCCAAACCGGCACTGTCTTGCACGCACCCACCCAAAAGGGGAGGGTTGTTGTTAAGGAGGCTGCCAGACCTTCTGTCTCTTCTTGCTCTGTAGCAGTTGGCTACTCCTATTCCGAAAGGACAAACAGTTACAACAACAAAATAGCAATTCGACCGGACATACAATGCAGCGGAACCACTGACAGCATCACCAATATCGAGTTTGTCCTTGGTGTCAGTCGTGAAGTAAAAACATTTGGATGGATTGCTAGTATAATGGTTGCCCCATCAGCGAAACCCATCAGGTCCAATTTTTCGGCCAATAATTTCCCATTTTGGTACTATGTCAATCAGAAAAGGTGCCGAGATGACACGTTTTTGCCTGACAAAATTGAGACGTTTAGCGATGGGTGTAAAGTTTCGGTGATTTTTGTTAACCCTTCCGAAAAGACCGAGATATTTTTGATTTGTTCGGGAAGAATCCGAACCGGTTCGTCTCAAAACCGAATGTCCGAAGTTGGCGATTTAGTTCGGTTTAATAGGTTCGCACATACTTTTTTGGTTCGTATTTTTAATGGTAGAATTTAGCAAAAATTTCTGCTTTCCGGTTCGGGTAAATTCTTAGCAAAATTTTCATATGAACCTTTGCTGAAAATCACCCGAACAATTTACAAAAAATCGAACCATGATTAATGAACCATGAGGCGCCTATTGGTTCGTAACTGATTTTCGACACTGCGAGCCTTTCCTGTAAACAGAACCAATGTTCAAAATCCGAGTTTGTTCAAAATCCGACTTTGTTCAAAATCTGACTTTGTTCAAAATCTGACTTTGTTCAAAATTCAACGCTTTTGCCACTTCATTCAGCAGAGGAAAACAGTCAGAGCACAGAGACAGAAAACATTCAAAGCAAAGCATAGACACAGTTAAAGCATTGCACGCGTCTGACAAAAGACTCTGACGTTGCCCTTAGATTGCTTGTCATTGTAAAAGAAATTAGGCAAATAGTGAAAGCGCCATTCACAATCGCCGACACAGTCTCACTTAGCATCGGTAGCACATTGTTGTTGTTTTCTTGCGCTGCATGTCAGCCATACATTTGTCCGCGGTGGTGGTGACTAGCCGATGCGCAGAGTACAATCTGTACCATCTGTACGAAATTTGATCAATTTAGGATCCCTGAACCACTGGTCGCGGCGCTGTTTGGCTAACAAATCTAATCTGCGACCAAGCGGAAGCCGCACAAGATAAACATACAGTAGCGCCAGAATGCACGAAAATAACAAACAGATGAGACTGGGTACAACAATGCCGAGCAACTAAAACCGGCGCCAGTTTTAAAATTGGTAACATTTGCAAAAGTAGAATTTTTTTGCTAAAGATTCAACTTTTTAGAAGGTGGAAATTTGATAAAGTTCGTTTTTGAGAAAAGTGTCTGGTTCGGGTTAAAGACTCAACGAGCCGAACCTAGATTACTAAAAACCAATGACATAGGTTCATAAAAAAATAGCAGATGCACCTTTATCGGTTCGCCTAGAAAAGATCGGAATTCGGATAATGGTTCAGAACGGTTCTAAGCACGAAAGTCGGAATTTAGTGAACAGAACCTTTAAACACGTACCTTTATGTCGTCTTTTTTATCTTTGCCAAGTTTTCTACCTGAACCAAAAAATCACACGAACTTGCTCGTGTCTATTTCTGATAGGTTCGGCGATAGGTTCGGTACGCGTATACGCGTACCGGTATTTCGGAAGGGTTATTGTACCCTGATTTTTGAAACAACCAAACACCTTTCATTTCCCAGAGCCGATCCTATACAGAGTACATACAAGGTGCATAATATGGTAAATTCGCTTTTCCAATGCATCTTTTCCTACGCCGATACAGCAGCTTTGAAAGCATTTTTATAGTGTAGATTCTTGGGAAGAGTACTATCAGAAGAAAACTAAGCAACAAAAGCGCTGCACTACAGCAACTGTCCGGAGATGCACCACAGCTAACAGAAAGAAGCTAACGATGCAAGCATAATAGAAAATGCAATTGCACTAAATGACCAGAAAGCTGCTACTAAACTAAGACCGAATCTTTGGGGCGTGCAAAAATTACGTAATGGCATGAGGGGGAGGGAGGTTCGCCAAATGATTACTAATCATTATGGTGGGGGAGGGGAGTATTGGTTTCATCGTTAACAAAAAGCCACCCAATGATGGCTTCTATGTAAAACAAGACTATACGTACATTGTACATAGTTGTAGCTCATCAATAAAGAAAACAAAGAAAATTATCAATTGTTACTGTATACTGATGTTATTTTAATAAAAACGTCATTTTACTTGGAAATGAACGCAAAAATTTCGGCTCTTCCTTTTTAAAAAATTGAAATTTCGGTTGGGTGCCAAATTAATAGGGGTGCGGGCATACATGTAACAGGGGGGTCTGGGGGGGCCGCCCCCCCACCCGACTTAGGCCAGACCCCCCCCGGATGGCCCCCCCCCCCCCGAGACGATTTCACCGACCCCCCCCCCCTCCGATTTTTCTGGCAAGTAAATTTTCGAGCAAATTTTTGCAATTTTTTACACTTTCACACACAAAAATTGCCAAAATCGCGTGCAAAACAGCACTTTTTAGCTGTATTTCAGCCCAAATTAGCGATTTTTGGCGATTTTTAGGCCAAAAATTGCGATTTTTCTCGATTTTTGAGCGTTTTTTAGTGCCCACCCCTCTCCCAAAATTTTGGCTCAGACCCCCGCGGCCGGCGCCAGACCCCCCACCCCCCCTCCCCCCATCGGCGGATGACCTGTTACATGTATGGGTGGGGGTCTGAAAATTATTATGGGCGATTATCCAGGGGACGGAGTCCGAAAATGGGCAAAAATACTATTACATAACTTTTGCATGCCCCTTTTGTCTATGTGAATGCTTGGAAAATCAGGGAAGTCAGCAAGGTTGATGACTAAAAACTAAAGAAGAGTACGCGACAAAGATGCACATTCTGTTCTTTTACTGATGCTTTCTCGTTAAAAGATTTAATGCACCCAGCTACTTTTCCACCAAAACGCGTAATTTGTTAATGCAAGCTGAAATAGAACGGTTCTCTGATCGATCTAAGCAAATTCACCGCTCCGAAAGATCGGCGCCCAATGGGGGTCGCTGCTGGTGCGAACGGTGCGTAACGGTGCGTACGGTGCGTAACGGTGCGAACGGTGCGTACGGTGCGTAAACTACTAACTGCCTAGATGGTGCGTAGTTCGTATATCCCACCCAACGTGGTCCAAATAGACCACGGCAAGGGCGTACGGTACCGAAGTGGCCCAAACGCGATATAGCTCTGTACTTCATTTATCTACTATTCTACATATAGTTAAAATAGAGCATTGTAAGATAACCAGACTTGAAAAGATCGTCTGTAAAGTGTCTTGAAAACTGAAACTTTGGTTCTGTTTTAAGTCTAGGTTATTCGTTGCACTTCCACAACAGACTAAACATGGTTAACAATAGCGATCTACCTACATATGAAAGAACCAGCTATTGTTGTGCTGTTTGTGAATTGCTGCATGTGCCTACACAAACGTACAAATTGTGTAATTCAGTTATTCTAACTGCGTACGGCTAAGAGTGACGCACGACACTGACCTGACTTTCTTAATTAAAATAACAGGCCATATAGGAAGGCGAGATTATATTTTAACTAACTTTTGCAGGTATTAACATTATTTAAGAACATAAAAACATAGCAACAGACCACTTGAAAACGAAACGGAACCAGTCACGAAATTTCTTGTGCGATACGTCCACAGCGTTGAACAGAACTAGAATAACAGCAAAATACTCATCCCACTTATCAATTTTACGAATACGGCGCCTAATGGGCACATCACATCAGTGTAGAGCAGGAAAAATAAGAGTATGAAGCATGAAGAGAACGTACAGCTACGTTAAGTAACCGTACACTAGTCTACAGCAAGAAATCTAGGAGATGTGTTTGATTTGATTCTTGGCGCAATCAATAATGGTTGTGAACTGACGCCAAAAAGGGATGTCTTCCTGTAAAATCGACAGAATAGCGTGTTTACCTGAGAAACAAGTGATGCAGCTTTATCTGAAGCAAGCAGTGCAGCAAACGCGAGCACAAAGATGCCACAGTCGTAACCATTACGTTGTTTTGGATAAAAACTATTTTTCCGACCTGATTTCTACCCTTTCAAGGTGCTCCAATCAAATCCTCATCTTGTACTATTTTTTATCTGTACTATTTTCTGTGTACTATAATTGTACTATTTTGAGGGATATACCTACTTCTCCCCAATCTAGATAATTACTGCATGCTATATCCTCAGATTCAGATACGTCTTTTACGTCTCGGAGAACAAATCCTGTAAAACGTGCGCATCCAAATTGTAAATCTTTAACAAATATGACTGAATCTGATATCAAACAACTACTTTTGACTTCTAGACATATTGTTTCACACATCAGCCCATTCGTAGTAAGTAACCAATTACTGCATGCTACCTCAGATTACGCGCTTTAGTCATATAGCGTTACTGCGTCGATTATCGGTCTATTTCCCCCGGAACCCTACTTAGAAAACTTGCTATAAAATTCATACGGATGAACGTACATTCGTGCCCAGGGCCGGATCGGTAGACCATTACCCTAGCTACAGAATTAGCGCAGTTAGAAAGATTGGGATCGAAACCCCAGGACGGTGGCCGTTTTTAAATGACGAAAAATGCGTCACGACCCCCACTTACTAAAACGATCGTAGCATTTGAGTCTTCCGACAGATATGTCTGCCCAAGAGCATATGGGTAGATATGACGATTAGCTATCGATTAAGTATAAACATAACAATATTCGTCCAAGCCCAAGGACGGTGGCCAACGCGTTCTTTGTTGGTTTCACAACGGTTACTATTGCTGTTTGCTTGTATCCGCCGGGGCCACGAGTCGTGAATTCTCCGGCAGGTTCGAGACTGGCTTTTTCTCGTTTGGTTTGGGTCTTCTGCCTGAACTGAGGGTGAGGGCACTTTCTGGAAGAAAAACTAGTCTGAGGTGGGTGATTCTCTTTGTCAACACTATCCACGTTTTTTCCTCTTGCCAAGGAGTTTCCGTCTTTCGTCTTCTTTGAATCCCTGAATAATTTGCAATGATCTTTCGAATTTTTCGTACCAAAACTCCTGATACCTTGCTGAAAGCTTATAAAACTTACGTACGTCCAATAGTAGAATCGGGTTCCCCAGTTTGGAGTCCTTACTTAGTCAAAGATAAAGATACGGTTGAAAGAGTGCAGCGGTACTTTACATAGAGACTCTTTTTGCGTTGTATGTAATTTACCTATGTTGACATACTGTGCCAGGCTTGCTTTTCTTAAAATGGAAACCCTGGAGCGACGTAGAATCCGTGCAGATTTATTATTGTGCTACAAAATTTTAAATAATCTAGTTGAACTGGACCGTAGCAAATACTTTAAATATAGGGAGGGTATTACCAGAGGTCATTCTTTTAACTTAGAAGTAAACAGAAATCGTATAAACGCCAAATCAAATTTCTTTGCAAATCGGATAGTTAATCAGTGGAACAGTCTTACTCAAAATCAGGTTGCAGCTCGCTCATACGGCGCTTTTAAGAAAAATGTTTCGGTTAAAGATTTTAGTCTACGGTTCGGGTAAGAGCTCCAGAGCCACCGAGCCGTCTTTCATATCCGGTTATTCTGTCATATAGTCCTGGTCCTGGTTGTCCGTTTACTAACCCGTATTCATCTTATGTTGTGTACTAACACTAGTTTGCTCAAATGAATTGATATGAGAGAAAAATAAATAAATAAATAAATAAATAAATAATTGCTTTCGTACATGTACATGGTCGGCACCACTTGAGGCCTCGATCGAAGGGGTACCATATATCAGACATGGGATGGCATTTCGGCTGAGGGGTGGGTAGAAATTTTCAATTCTTGAGTGGGGCTGAGAGGGGGTAGGAGCGCCTGAGGGGGGGCTGAGCGGGTGGTAACCCAAGAAGTCCGATTTTTAGCTAAAATCAAGGGTTTTGGACTTATTTTTCGTTAAAATAAGCTATTCTGAGCTCATTTATACCTAATCCAGGCATATTTTTATCATAATTTTCTGTACAAAATTCTTCTAAAAATTCATGAGGGGGGTAGCGGCCGGCTGAGCGGGGTAGATCAGAGCCTGAGGGGGCCAAGCCCCCTCAGCTCAGCACCCCTTGCACACATGAAGGTGTACCGGTACCATATACGTATGGCACCGTTTCCATATTACTGTTGTTTGGGTATGAGATTTTCAGGAATCGGTTCGGTATGGGTAGGTGAGAAACGCTTCCATTGTACTGCAGTTTTAAGTCCTGCTAGTGTACAGTAGGGAAATCTAGCAAGCAGTGACAAAATGCGGGGCTATTTTGTTGATTGTGAATGTACTATACATAAAATACATAGAGACTTGATTATTAAGAGTCAGTTCGCGAGAGAATCGACCCTTGTTCTTCACAGCTATGTGCAAGTCGAAAAATCGAACTCAGGCCTGGGACCTCCGGTTTGGGGAAGTTGTACCTAACGATGACTTGTGCTAAACCTGAAGAGCACAGCCCTCTAGGTGCCCTGGTCTGGCAGAGCCAGCCCTCGGAAGCAGGGTGGGCAACCATCAAAATCGGACTGTCAATAGGTCATGTTCGACTGAGTGTCACTTGCGATCCAAGGCAGCTAGAACGTTGTGCTTGGTGCCAAAAGAATCGTCATGACATTGGCTTTCGTTTGCCGCATAAGCAGTACTGTTTCGCTGTTTCGTTCTCTAACCACGACATCGAATGTGAAAAAATCCGCAAAAAAATTTCATGGTGAAGTTCACTAAATTAGATTTTTCTCGAAAATAAAAAAGGGTACCCTCGAGATTTTTTTATATTTTATAGCCCTGTGAATTGCGCTTCTAACGGTGTATAGAAAGTGGCAAAAACGCATGCCTCTGCATATCAAATTTCCACTCAAAGTACAAAGATAACCAAAAATTCGCTAATTTACCACTATTTAAGCATGTATCCCATGCCTATGTATGTATGTATGTATGTATGTATGTATGTATGTATGTATGTATGTATGTATGTATGTATGTATGTATGTATGTATGTATGTATGTATGTATGTATGTATGTATGTATGTATGTATGTATGTATGTATGTATGTATGTATGTATGTATGTATGTATGTATGTATGTATGACCCCTCTGCTGGCATTTATGATGGTGTTTTGGAGGCTTGGCAAAGCCAAACATTGTCGAGGGCAGAGTGATTCCAAAGAAAGTATGGGAAAACAAAGGAAATAAAGAAAGGTTCATGAAGATCTGCAGTACCAGATCCCAGGGAAAGACTACTGGAAGCCAGTTGGTGTTTCTTTCTACCCAACAGATCAAATCAACACAGCAGAAGCAGAAAATGATCAATCCATGGTTGATCCAGAAAGCGACATTGAAGACCCAACACTGGCACAACCTGATCAAGTCCAATTGTCCCAGCAGCGTGTTCAAAGCACTGATGATAATGATGAAATGGAAATTGACAAAACAGTGGTTTTCGAGACTGCAAACGAAAACGAACTTTTTGATTGCCCTGAAGAAGGGTGCAGGCGAAAATACCAGTTTTACGGAAATCTCATCAGACACCTCATCACTGGTACCCATCAGATGATTCCAGAGCAACAAACAATGCAGGATGTGGCTCAGCAAATGTATCAGAACAATCTTGAGAATATTTTCACAAGTTCAAATGACATCCATCAACAACTTGAAAGGGAGGTTGATACTGAAGAAGCGATCAATAGTCAATGCATCGCAGGATGTAAGCCATTAGAACGCAGAGCCCAACCTGGTTCTAATGGCTTACATCCTGCGATGCATTGACTATTGATCGCTTCTTCAGTATCAACCTCCCTTTCAAGTTGTTGATGGATGTCATTTGAACTTGTGAAAATATTCTCAAGATTGTTCTGATACATTTGCTGAGCCACATCCTGCATTGTTTGTTGCTCTGGAATCATCTGATGGGTACCAGTGATGAGGTGTCTGATGAGATTTCCGTAAAACTGGTATTTTCGCCTGCACCCTTCTTCAGGGCAATCAAAAAGTTCGTTTTCGTTTGCAGTCTCGAAAACCACTGTTTTGTCAATTTCCATTTCATCATTATCATCAGTGCTTTGAACACGCTGCTGGGACAATTGGACTTGATCAGGTTGTGCCAGTGTTGGGTCTTCAATGTCGCTTTCTGGATCAACCATGGATTGATCATTTTCTGCTTCTGCTGTGTTGATTTGATCTGTTGGGTAGAAAGAAACACCAACTGGCTTCCAGTAGTCTTTCCCTGGGATCTGGTACTGCAGATCTTCATGAACCTTTCTTTATTTCCTTTGTTTTCCCATACTTTCTTTGGAATCACTCTGCCCTCGACAATGTTTGGCTTTGCCAAGCCTCCAAAACACCATCATAAATGCCAGCAGAGGGGTCATACATACATACATACATACATACATACATACATACATACATACATACATACATACATACATACATACATACATACATACATACATACATACATACATACATACATACATACATACATACATACATACTGAAAGAGTTTATTGTAAATACACTAACAAACAATGACAAGAGGGTTAGACCAGTGTGTGTTATATAGTGCAAATCTCTTTCATCACTCCCCCCCAAACGAGCGCCGATCTGCGGGCACGTCCGAGTCTGACGATCGTCTGGTATCACGAACAATGGGAGAGCGGGAACTGTGAGAACCGGGAGAGTAGAAACCGTGGGAATGAGAGCCAGAAGCCGACCGAGACGCAGTGGGTGCAATGTTGACCGCCACATAGTGAGGCTGGCCATCCAGAACATCAAATTGAACCTCCTCTCTGCCGCACATTGCAAGCTGGGACACGGAAGAGTGAAGTTGAGACGGGAGAAAGAAGTAGTGCTGGGGAGAATCGGAGCTTGAGATGAACCCATAGCGAGAGTTGAACCAGGTGATGATACCGGTGGCTCGGCGAGCGAATGGCGTGAGCTGGTGTGCACCTTCCTTGGACGAGTGTCGACGTGGCCGCCTCTGTGCCTGACAAGCGTCCTGAGGTGAAGGGGAAGGAGAGCGCGGCTGAGAGTTGAGAGCAACACGGCGAACGATGGGATGAACAGGAGAGACGGGAGTTGACTTGGTAGAGAGTTGCTGCGAACGACACTGGCGAGCGAGATGGCCGACTCTGTTGCAGTTGTAACACCTGGGAGGGGAATCAGTGGACGCGCGTTGTTGTGAGGCTGGAGAGGGAGAAGAGGGAGGGTGATGATTGAGAGAACTGGTGATTGCCTGCTCGGTGTTGAAGTACTTGACAGCTTCTGTGGTAACCGAGTAGATGTCGTGAGGCTGAGCGGGAACGGAGAGGTGGTGAATCATATGCTTCTTGATCTGGTAGGGGAGGAGATTGACGAACGCGGCTGCAGCAATACTCTCCGCGGACGGAAGACGGGACATCTGAGACTTGAAATGGTTGGCGAGCTGGATGACGTCGGAAGTGGGTGGCTGTTGGAGTAAGGCGAGGGCGACTTGGATAGGGGATTCGGCCGGTTGCAGGAGAGGTTCGAGATGGGTGAGCGCGGCAGCAAGAGTGGTTGTCTGGGCGTCCGAAAGCGAATGGAGTTGTTGCCGAGCGGCGGTGTCGAGAGCGTCTTCCAAGACCTTGCGCCACGGGAGACCGGATTGTTGCACGAAAGTGGCGACGTCAGCGGACCAGTGAGCGAATGAGACGTCGTTGGCCGACTGATTGAAGCAGTAGGTTGAGGGGCGCGGAAGGTTGACAGAAAGTTGTGGCTGAACGGCGCGAGGGCGATCATTAAGGGCTGCGATTAGACGTGCTTGTTGCTGGAAAAGTTGTGTGAATGCGTCCTGTTGACGTTGTTGTTGTTCTTCAAGGCGTTGTTGCTGTGCTTCGAGGCGCTGTCGTTGTTCTTCGTGGCGTTGTTGTTGTTCGTCGTGGCGTTGTTGGAGGAAATGAAGGAAATCCGTAGTGGTGGGCTGAGGAGGGCGGACGTCATCTTGCGAAAGTGTGGGAGGAGCCGTGGGCGGGCGAACGGGAGGAGCGGCTGCGAGGTTGATTTGACTAACTGAGAGATGCACTGATGAGTGAGAGGAAGAACGGGAAGTAGTCGCAGAAGTGTGGGCAGATTCAGGAGGGATCTTGCTCTTGCGGCGGGTGGAACGAGTGGGTTGAGCGAGCTTGGTCTTTGGCTTGGGCATAGTGGCAAACACAACACAACAATGAATCCCGGGTCTGTTCGGCACCAAAATGAAAGAGTTTATTGTAAATACACTAACAAACAATGACAAGAGGGTTAGACCAGTGTGTGTTATATAGTGCAAATCTCTTTCATTGTGAAAGAAATGTGTATATAACCTGTCCGTCTAGTCTGCATTATCATTGTTTTGTTTGTTTGAACCGGTAAACTTCCTTCATTTGGTGCCGAGACCCGCTGTTTTTGTTGTGTGCGCACCCATCACTCCATCGTCCATCACGCCATCCAAGCTCTACCAAGCCCGCCCATCAAGCCCACAAAGCCTACCAAGCCGACCTAACAAGCCAACCAAGCGCCCACCAGCTCCATGTGCTCAAGCCCAAGCTCCATGCCCACAAGCTCACCTGTTCCAAGTGCCCACCCAGTTCTACACTAGTCAAAGGGGAGTGATGCCATTCGTTCCCAAGCTTCCAGTTATCCCATTCGTTTGCTGTCCCACAAGCTTCTTGTTCTCCCACTCCCAGTTCGGTTCCAAGTGCTCAAGCCCATCCCGTGTTCGGTTGTCTCCCACTCCCAGTTCCACAAGTCCTTCAGATCCACAAGTTCCTCACCCACTGTTGTCAGGCACAGAAGAGGCCCTCTCGACATCCGATAGGGGAGTGATGAAAGAAATGTGTATATAACCTGTCCGTCTAGTCTGCATTATCATTGTTTTGTTTGTTTGAACCGGTAAACTTCCTTCAATACATACATACATACATACATACATACATACATACATACATACATACATACATACATACATACATACATACATACATACATACATACATACATACATACATACATACATACATACATACATACATACATACATACATACATACATACATACATACATACATACATACATACATACATACATACATACATAGGCATGGGATACATGCTTAAATAGTGGTAAATTAGCGAATTTTTGGTTATCTTTGTACTTTGAGTGGAAATTTGATATGCAGAGGCATGCGTTTTTGCCACTTTCTATACACCGTTAGAAGCGCAATTCACAGGGCTATAAAATATAAAAAAATCTCGAGGGTACCCTTTTTTATTTTCGAGAAAAATCTAATTTAGTGAACTTCACCATGAAATTTTTTTGCGGATTTTTTCACATTCGATGTCATGGTTAGAGAACGAAACAGCGAAACAGTACTGCTTATGCGGCAAACGAAAGCCAATGTCATGACGATTCGTTTGGCACCAAGCACAACGTTCTAGCTGCCTTGGATCGCAAGTGACACTCAGTCGAACATGACCTATTGACAGTCCGATTTTGATGGTTGCCCACCCTGCTTCCGAGGGCTGGCTCTGCCGGACCAGGGCACCTAGAGGGCTGTGCTCTTCAGGTTTAGCACAAGTCATCGTTAGGTACAACTTCCCCAAACCGGAGACCCCAGGACTAAGTTTTCACGATGGCCGATTTTTCGACTTGCACATAGCAGGGTCGATTCTCTCGCGAACTGACTCTTAAGCATCAGTGTGGAGTTAAGCCAAAACTAGACCAAAGCTTTCTAATGACAAAGGAAGTTTCGGACAGGGAGTTGGGTCAGAGGACTAAAAAACCCTCAATTTTTTAAATTTTTTTTAAGAATATAGAAATAGAAAATGTTTATGCATGCCACGAAAATGCAAAATTTCAAAGAAAACATTGTGATCATAAGGAATTTTCGATAAGAATTGCACTAAGCTGGCAAAAAATGCCGATTCCCAAATACTGGGTGTCCCCAAAATAGTCGGTATACCCGGTACGGGTATTTATTAAAATACCTGGAATCCCAAAAATACCCAATCAACAGTATTCCATCCATATATGTGTACTGGTACCGTAAATGTTGTTATTTCCCTGACTGTAAAAGGGGTAACGTAGGCAGACCAGCAGATTTAGCTGAAACGTCTTGGTTCGGGTATTCAGGGCAAGACCGCTGGAAACGATTCCGGCTGTGCTGAGCCCTGAAAACCTCACTCTCGCATCTGGACTAGCAATTACCTTCATGCATGTAACAGGTTTGGGGCCTTCCCCCATACGACTTAGGCCAGACACCAATTGGGGGACCCCATGAGACGACTTTTCCAACCCCGTTCAATTTTCTGGCAAGTAATTTTTTGCGATTTTTATTTTCAGAAATTTCAGACACTAAAATTGCTAAAATCGCCTTAAAACTGCACTTTTTACCTGTATTTGTTACCAAATTAGCTTTTTTCTTTTTTCTGTTCTGCCCTCCTGCTTTAAGTGTGCAGAGTGAACAGCTCTTCAGTGTTGCGCAGACATTTAAGAGCCTAAGCGCTGCTGTCAGAAAGCTGAGAATGACGAGAAATTTATGTTTCTGAGAGCTATCATGCCACTGTTAGGTTTTGACTTTACCATCGATTTCCGAGTTGTCCAGGGAAAAGAGTTTTTTACTGGTAACGGGAGAAATAAACTTGTTCTCAGTATTGTTGTTTTTCCTACTTTTCTGCAGATAAAATATCGATGCGAAATATCGCGATATCGATATTGAAAAAAGGGTCGTTATATCGACTTTTCGATATCCATATATCGTCGGAACCCTAATGAATGGACCTTATATACTGTACGTACAGTAATAGTAGAGGTTCTGCGAGACTGCTGCTGTGCGTGCAAATGCAAATATAGTGTATTTGTTGTTTCTCTACTGGTCTGTTTGTTCTGTACTAACCGATCGATTATGAGCGGAGTGTCGAAGTCGAGGAAACAAGCGAAGCGAGATGCAGACCGCAGCGATCGAGCGAGTAGAGTGGCGTCTCCACACCCTGCAAGACCGAAGACAGACAAGGGCGTGCCTCTACCGCGTCGACGCTCCGTCAATATTCTGGACATGGCTCAACAAAGCTCAGACACCAACGTGGCACCAACTCTGCAGTCAGTAATGTCGACAGCCCTCTCATCGGCCACCGAAGCATCCGACCACACCAGTTCATCTGACAGAAGCAGCAGCAGACGCGTTCAGCAGAAAGCAATTGTGCTGTGGGATTTTACGGCCCAGCACGACGACGAAATCGACTTATTAAAGGGACACCAAGTTGCCATACTACGAGAAGAATACAGGTCGGTTTATAAAATGCTCACCAAGCTAGACCAGAAAAACCTAGCAAATCAATAGTATACGGTCGATGTGGTATCCTGTTTTACTTGAGTAGCATGCTCAATCCATAGGGTGTCATAAGCTGCCCCGAGAGGCTACTAATCAGTAGCATGCAAAAGGTGTGTAGATGTGGTAGATACAACAGCCTTTCCATACTGAAGAATGTTCTGTTCTGTTCTGTTCTGTTCTGTTCAAAATTTCACCGGCTCAAAATGCTGTGAGGAGGCCACTATTACAGACAGGCTGTTTCAGTGCGCGGGCAGCAACGCCGACAGAAAACAGAAGCGTGAGGGAACACAGGTGGAAGTGGGCATTTGTGAAGCGACACGGCAGACAAGGTTACATTCCCCGCGCGTATCTTGAATTAAAGCGGCTATTCGAACAGAAAAAGAGACATGAAGTGTACCATGGCACGTGGTTTATTGGCGAGCAAGATCAACTGGCGGCTAGAAACCGACTACTGGAAAGCGACTGCAGCAACGGCACGTTCGTTATCTGCGCGCCCACCGAGTACCAGACCAGCAGCGGCAGTCAGTTCTTCGACTATTGTTTGGCTGTGCGCTTCGAAGGCAAGGTGAAGACATTTCGCATCAAGCGGGACCCATCCGGCCGCTACTACCTGAAGCAAAAGTCCGACCTACGACACCCCAACTTGTACAGTCTGGTAGCTGCTCTGATGGCAAACACTTACAAAGAGATCGACGCGCTAATGCAACTGAACAGAGGACAAGGACCCCCGCTCAGAAGGGACCAAATGAGAATCGAGCCGCCGGCACCCCCTTCCAGGCCGCTGCGAGGCGAGCTGAGCGCCGAATCGGTGAGCAGTGCCGTGCCGACAGTCAACATGAACAGTTTCAAAATATCGCTGAAAGACCTGCAGTACAGTGAGCAAGACGAGCTGGGCAGGGGAAATTTTGGGGTTGTTTATGCCGGCCATCTACGCACCAAGAACGAAGGCACGATCAAAGTGGCCGTAAAGGAAATCACTACAAACCCGGACGGCTCAGAATGTACCGAAGAATTCATGCGAGAAGCCGAGATATTAGTTATGCTGCAACACCGCAATCTGATTCAGTTTTACGGCTGGTATTCGTCAGGCAGAGAACAGATGTTGATGGTAATGGAGTTCATGGACAAAGGCGCCTTGGACAGTTTCCTCAGACGACAGATAGAAAACGGCAAACAGTTATCAGAGATCGCCCAAGTGGACATTATGTATCAAGTGGCCGCAGGAATGGTCAGTGTCTTTTCACTGTTGCAGTTGTTTGTAATAGGCGGCTTTTCAGAAATACATGGAACGTACGAAGGTTGTGCACCGGGACTTGGCGGCCAGGAACTGTCTGGTGAGCAGATTGCGGCAAGGAACTGTCATCATCAAGATTACCGATTTTGGATTGGCGCGAGCACTGACCAAGGCAGAGTATTACCGAGTGCGCAATGTAAATGAGCTTCCCTTCAAATGGATGGCCTTGGAATCGTTGACACACAGAATCTTCACCACCAAATCTGACGTGTGGGCGTTCGGCGTGCTCATGTACGAAATATCCAGTCACGGAGGAATGCCCTACTTGGAGCTGGAGAACAACGAGATTCAGGATTTTCTGCAGACCGGCAACCGATTAATGAGACCACCCCTTATGTCAGAGCACCTATACAACATCGCCAATATCTGCTGGCAGGAGAACCCCAATCGAAGACCTACGTTTGCCCAACTGTACAAGAATTTCGACAAGATCTTATATGACTGCTACTTCTCTCCCCTCGAGTCTGATTACCGCTAATTCATACTATGTCTATCATATACAATACTAGATGCCATGTATCAACTGACTATCTTACCTATGCAATTCAGTCTTATCACAAACAACTAATTAATTATGCATAATAAACTCTTTTCCCACATGTGCAGCTTTCACTTGTCTACACGGATTGGGTTCAGTTCGCCGACACCGTTTCGTGGACGCTCGGTTCGTCGAATTTAAAATTTATTCACTTGGGACTCTAAATTGACTGTCCCGGCCTGTAATTACCGGCGTGACGCAGGTCACTTAAGCTCAATGACCAACCAAAAAATATAGCAGGCTATTTAGGTGGATCCGTACCAGCGCGGGCCGCCTTTTTTTGCGGCCCAGCTGCCGTTTTGCGCCGAGCAGTCCGGCCTGGTACCTCAAAATTTTCAGGCCCGGCCCCGTCAGGTAAAGCATACCCACAAGCGTTACCCGCCGGTACCAGCGGCTCGAACGGCTCGAAGAAACCGAATTGCCCGCACCAATAAAGGCAAGAAAGTAATATGTATTTAGATCAGACCCACTGATTCCCGGATCCCCAGTGGATTTGAGACCCCAGCGTGGTACGGAAAAAGCGGTTTTCGGACCGCCAACTCTCCCCTATAAACAGTCGTTTAACCGGCTATGCTCTCGCACTTGCCTAACTTTTTCACCTTTCTTTCCATTTAAATCTGCGAATAATGATAGGCATATTAGCTTTGTTAAGCTTTATCTGTTCTACGGTACGCAGGTGGCTTTAGGCAAAGTTAGCAAATCTCACCTGCACGCACAGTTCAGTCTAGCTTTGCATAGCACAAACTTCGCTTTCAATCAGTGGCTGGGGGTTAGGACCTACCTACCTACCACAGATAACTTGTCACCAATTTCCAACACAACAGCTGAGTCGTAAAGAAGAAGTAAAGTGGTGACGAAGAAAGGGTTGCTGAGTGTAAGAGTCGTAAGACTAAAAAGGTGATACTTTGGTGCGACAATTCTGAACGATTGACAATGACAAGCAACATGGGAGAAATTCACTAATACTTCTGCACTCTCCGTATGTGTATAGGTTCTCATTTATTGTTCATCTGAAATAATTTACCTGACAATGTGGTCCATTCGCCGGCACAGTTGGTGTAGTGCCAAGCCGTTGTACACGTATGCTGGCTGGTGGACCAATGCGTGTTCATCCGCTCTGCGGGACAAGTTCTTGTCGCAAAGAGTTGGTCGTCGGCATAAAGCTTAACCCAGGCCACCGAAAGCCCGTGTTCGCACGTACGTGAGTAAATGAGAACAGACTGGAACTGTGGCTGCACCTAAGTTACAGACAGTTGAACCGACGCATGTGCACGGAAAAGGGAATAGCTACCACTGATACGGACTGACACCGAGCATGTGTGCTGACTAGTAGCGAAGGCAGCAATGGAAGGTATGCGTCTCAGAGGCCGTCCAAAACGACGTCTTTCCAAAATCCCGATTTTTCGGACCCCCTCCCCCCAAAATGCCTTGCGTCGTTTCTTGGGGACCCTCTCCCCCTAAGGCGACGTCGGTTACGGTTTACCCCCCCCCCCGATAAAAGTGAAGTACACACAGTACTGTCATGGTTTCTTGTTACCATACTCCGCAATCAATAGAAAAAAATCCCTACAACCACTCTGGAAAGCTTTTCTGTATGTAGAAACCTTTGCCAGAATGTACCTAAATTGAAAATAATACAATCAAAGTTCCCTAAAATTCCGAAAAAAGCGAAGTCGTTTTTTGCTAAGCCCCTCCCCTCCTGGTGCGTCGTCTATCGTCGCATTACAGCCGACACCCCTCCCCTCCTCTGGAACGACGTCGTTTCTGGACGACCCCTCAGCCCCCCGTACAATCGATTTATGTGTCCATGTGATCCATTCCCGATCTGTTAAAAAACCCATAAAAAGGAAGCCAGCCGTTTTATAAATCTTTCGCATTTTACTATAGTCTTAAGTTGCACAGGGTCAAAAAGAACAACTCAGCAAATTGTTTGCTGTAACAACCGCAAATCTCAACCGATTTGAATAAATCCTTTTTTAAATGAAAGACAAATAAATTATTGAAGATTGATGCAACGCTTATTAAGATAGCCTGCTTAGTTCCTGAGATATTTGTCTTCAAAATCAAAACAAAAATTTTGGCAATGAGCAAGAGTGATAACGCTTTTAGATTTTTTTTAGTTTAATTACCCGGCAGATTTTTTAGTTTTGCAACCATGAATCTCAACCGATTTGAATGAATCCTCTTTTAAAAGAAAGATTGATAAATTCTTCAAAGATTGGTGCGATTAATTTTTATTGAGATTTACTGCTTAGTTCTTGAGATATTTGCCCTCAAAGTCGAAACAGATTTTGGCAAAGAACAAGAGCGATTCCGTTGCACTTCATTGTAAAGCAGATTCTTACTGCTGGAGGCCAATGACACTTTACTGTTGAAGTAAACCGAGTTTGTGTGTACCTGTAAAGCCTCCAATAGCATTTAGCAGTAGCAGGAATCCGTTTTATTACGAAGTGCAGTGGAATAATAGAAAATCGCTCTTGTTCACTGCCAAAATCACTGCTTTGATTTTGAGAGCGAATATCTCAGCAACTAAGCAGAGTACATTAATCATCAATCTTTCAAGAATTTCTTTATCTTTCATTTAAAAACGGATTCATTCAAATCGGTTGAGATTTGCGGATGCTGCAGCGAAACAGCTGCTGTGTTGTTTTTTTTGGCGGACCCTGTAGAATAAATTGCTAACTCGATGCTTTCCTTCCCGACTTCACAACGTTCCGTATCGTTCCGTAGCTTCTGTAGTTTCATTGTTGTGTGTAACAAGTGGTCTGTTACTCGCTCTCTTACCTCTTGCTCAACAACTGATTCGGGAAACGGAAAAGGACTAGAAAAAGGGTCGGCCTTCTTTTGAGCACCAGTATAATAATTTTGCGTGGAGATAGGTTGCAGTCTGACACAGGACAAGACTAAAAACGGTTAAATGATTTAATCGGCCATTATGGACCGTCGTAAAAGGAAAGGGAAAGTTGGTTAATGCCAGGTCTGCGCCACCTGACTTAATCCACGTAACATTGCCGTCGCAATTTGCCTGAACTTGTCTGCTTCGAGTGCCTCACATCCAGGTTAACTACGCAGATTTTATGGATGTTCCGAGCTCCAGGGCAGGAAACCAGCGACCCGATTTGACCGGAAGGTTACTTTAAAAGGGAAATGTCGAGAGTGCATCCATCCCCAGTTGCGGTCACTAATCGGAAAAATGCGTGTGGCACTGGCCTTTCTGTTGTTGGCAACGGTGGAGACCATCCCAATAGATAATCGAGTGACCGGAGATGCTGAGGTGGAGTGCGGTGCTCGTTCAGTGGTGGTATTTTTCAACACGGAAAACGATTTCGAAGGTACCGTCTACGCCAAGAACTACCACAAGCAAGAGGAATGTCGCAAGCACGGTGACCGCAGCCCGAAAGCCGGAATCGAACTTGCCTTTGACACTTGCGGCGTCAAAAGAGAACGGTCTATTAACCCGCGGGGGATTTTCGTTACCACTGAGGTGGTTATCAGCTTTCATCCTACATTCCTGACCAAAATTGACAGGTATCACTGGTATTCTTGAGCCACTCGCAGTACGGTGCTTGCTTTAGAGCGCTGAAAATACAATGCTTTTATATGGAAGCAGATAAGACAGTGAGTCAAGACCTGGAAGTGAGGTGCAGACAATCTGTAACAGAATGATTCTACTCGGTAACTGTATTCTATACTTCAGCGCCCTCACCACAGCTATTTTGCAAACTCTTACCGTACCCATGCCCATCTGTCGTTACGACATTCTCCAGGGTGGTCCAGAAGGTGACCCGGTCAAATTTGCTCTCATCGGTGATCAGGTCTACCACAAGTGGACCTGCGATACAGACACAAGTGAGTCCTCCATCTACTACGTACGTCTCTTCTCATTATTGGTTCAAGGACGTAGTGACTGACCTACCCAAAACGAAAACTAATTGCAGTATCCTTTGAATAAAACTCCCAACACTCTGTTGTACGTATACATTGTGTGAATAAGATTTGAAGAATTGGAAGAAAGAGTTGCTGTGTTCGAAATGAGCAGGTAGCAAACTGTAAACAAAGCAACTAGCCTAAAAGCAAAGGATACAGCCATAGGGTGCTTCTGTTTCAGTCGATACGTTTTGTATGGTGGTGTTCGACTGCGTGGTGGACGACGGGGCCGGAGATCAGATTCAGTTGCTGGACAACGACGGCTGTGCTCTGGACAAATTTCTGTTAGGCAACCTCGAGTACCCAACTGATCTGATGGCAGGGCGCGAAGCTCACGTCTTCAAGTACGCCGACCGCTCCAACATCTACTTCAACTGTCAGATCAGCATCACTGTCAAGGAGCCGAACGAGCAATGTGCTAGACCCGACTGTCCTGACTCTTCCAGAAGAAAGCGGAGCAACAGTCGGCTGACCGAAGCGCAGGTTGCAGTGGTGGATGTGAGTCCAAGCAGCGGACTGTCAGTGGGTGACGTGGCGCTTTCCAGGAATGACATCAACAAGCAATGTGGGCTGTGCGAGTCTGTTTCCTTTCCACCCAACCGTTACTGTATCAGTCCGAGTGGTGTTGGTTTTGTGTTGGCTGTGTGCGCATTGTTTTTCGTTGCTACGGTAACGCTCACAATACTCGTATGCTCCAAGAGGTCCAAACCTTTGTTCTGATCTGATCGGTTTGGCCTTGTTTCCAACAACAATTTTGAGCACTTGGCCATCTAATCCGTTTTTACTGCCCTTGCTCAAACGTTGTTGTTTATTTTAAAGGCGTGTAGCATTACTCACTTTCTGCAACGCGCGCATAGTTTAGTGTTTAGAGCTGTATAGTGTGTTTAGCTTTTGGGTTTTTCTGATGGTAGATAGACTGTTTTCCTCACAACTTGTGCTCGCTGTTTGGCTGCATAAAATCTGTATGGTTGGCGAGCTTTGAGCAGAACGTAAGGCTAACGAATACATAGTGACTGGAGGCATAGGCTTAATTAGCCATGCAAGCATCGACCGCCACGGCGCTACCACAGACGCGCCTTCCACAGAGCCATGGTAACCCTTTGCGCTCGTTATCTGATCAGCGTTGAACTCGGCTGACTGGTCTCTGGCTCTATTCAAGCCACGCACGTAGCTTATCACTAGCGTATGCGTTGTAAACGCACAGCTTATTTATACGTGCTCCTTTCTCTAAACTACTTGCTCAATTGTTCGCTCGGTTCTCTCTTTCTCTAAACCTCCATTGTTTGCGCGGTGTCTTGACACTTTTGTTTAGTCGAACAAGTCTTACTTTTCAGTTCTGCGAATAGTGTGTGAGATCACAGATGGCGCTGTCCAACGACGATATCATCGCTCTCATTGTAGCCTTTTTCATTCCGGTACGATTTTTTGCTGTCTCAAGTTCATGATCCAGTCTATTCAACACATATTATCAAGAATTGTATTATCGAAGTGTACGTACTGCATCTACACAATATTTCGAAAATGTTTACCAACCAGATTAAATGTGCACACTACCATGGCTTGGTAGGACCAAAAGGATAGGATACGTATTTTAAAAGTATCCGAGCTTCCATTTCCCAGAATGAAACTAATGCTAAACAGAACTTGACAGTGCAGTCCATAACTACGTCGTTCAATCTCGATTTTTTGTGACTCCGTCTCACCCAAATCGCCTTTGTCGTTTCCAGGACCTATTCTTTCTCCTGTTTGCTTAGGTGACTTAAAGCTGAAACAATTTAATATAGTGCATTCTCTACTAACTCCTCTGGAAGCTTTTCTATGGGTGGAAACTTTTGCCAGAATGTACATAATAATAAATTGAAGGATGAAAATAAAGTAGGGTTTTGGGTGGGGTGTTGTTCGGCTACTAAAGCATTGGCATTTGCAATTAAATTTTTATTGTTGAAAGTGGAGCCGGTTTTTCTAACAATCGACTTTTGCTCCTTAACCACCTGACAAATCTCAACTATATGTCTCCGGTTTGGCAAAAATTTTGTACTTTAATTTTACTTAAAAAGATGTTTTTCGAGTGGTGCCGGATCTGTTGATCATTCTTTCATTCTGCAAGCAAGCATGAGCTTAAAATCACGCTTTGATGTTAGAGTACATTTTTCATTTTTTCGGCCCGACCACCCCTACTTTGGTGGGGGCCCTGGCGCTTTGGGGTTCACGGGACCTGGTTCTTATTTTTTCGTCATACAGTGTACTGTAACGTACATACAGTATATAAAACGAACCAAATCCGAGATGTGACCCTGACCCGATTTGGGAGGCTGCCTTATCACCTTCTAAACCAGGACAGTCTCTACAACTCTACAACTCTTCTGTACAAATGGAGACTCTAAGTATACACATGTCAGAAGTACAGAGAGTGCTGCATAGCATACCCTCCAGATAGCTGAAATTTGATGCACATACTAATTTAAGAGCACAATAGGGAACTCATAATTACAAAAACAGAGTTATTGCAACAGGAAAATTTCATTTTTGCTCAGAAATCAGTGCCAGTCTAACTGGATTACATTTTTGTTGCGAATAACGCTGACACTGAATTGAATGTTGTAGTTTAGCATACCTTACCCCGGTTCGGTTTGGGTGCTCAATGCAGCACTCTCTGAAATGCCATATTTATTTATCTATACTATCGTGAAAATTTTGTGTGTTTTACTGTTTCTTCGGCATTTGTCATAAATGTATTGCATGCAAAAAATTGATATGTAGATAAGGTGACCACGACCAACATACTGTAGGTACATACCGTATGTATGTACTACTGTTAACTGTACATGTTTGTAGGGGAAACGAGAGAAACTGACATTTTTACAGATGATAACTTCAGAATAGTTGGACCTACAACAACAAAGATTCCTTGAACAAGCCTTGAATAATTCTGTGAATGTGTAAAATTGATTTCTGTTTTCAGAAGCAGTCTATGATGGTGCATACAGTCAGTGGCGTATCCAGGATTTCGGAAAGGGGGGTGTAAAATTTTGAAAGTGCCTGGTTGGGCCGCTGCCGTGTGTTTATCCAGTTCATCATCTAGTTTTGAGAGAAACTTAGTCCATACCTGCAATGGCCAAATATTAGCTCTGCTTGCTGGCAAAGTCATAATAAGCTTTGTGAGTATAATAATCAAGTCGAAATTTGTTTTATGAACTTAGCTGCATCTTAATTTTAACGCCTGTCCCAGGCCCTCCAAAATCTCCTTCAACCCAGCATATCACATCTCTCCTTTGAAGTTCTCATAAAACTGCTATGGTTTGCTTTGTTGAATCATTTCTCAACCAATTTTAAATGGTTCTAATTTATTTTGCAGAAAAAATCTTACTGAATGAATGTAATTCTAAACGGGCCTCCATAACTGGTTTAATAGGTAGGCAAATTTTGGAAAACCATCAAAATGAAGGTAGATATAATAATAACAATAATAACAATAATAATAATAGGACTTTTTACTCTTCCTCATCACGGTCGATAGAAGTGCATGTTTTATGCTAATTCGAATACTCAATGAAGCAGCAATCAATAACGTACAATGTATGGTTTGAGGTATCTAACGGCTGTAAATAGCTCAGAGCTGTTTCGCCTAGTTTTTGAGATATGCTTGATCAAACTGTTCAAATGCAGAAAAAAACACATTTCTCGCAATTTTGGTGAAAACGAAGGTCATTAGTATTTACACCTAGGTTCAGAATTAAAAAAAAAAAAAAGAAAAAGTCGATTATAATAGTTAAAAGTGTTCAATTTCAAAATTAAGCAGAAACATTTTTACGGCATAAAACGCACAGGTACCCATAACTCCCTTAAGAAGGTAGGTAGCGAAATATTGATCACAGATAAGGTTTTTGCATAAAAAATAAACCAGAATATCGGTGCCTTAGATTCCATAATCGATTTTGATTTTTTGAGCGGCTTGCTGGCCTGCTTTCTCGTGCAGAGTCAAATAAGTAAATTTAAACCAAAATACAAAATTTTAGCCAAATCGGAGACATAAAGTTTAGATTTGTTCGGGAAGAGTGGTTACCTAGAAAAACCGGCTTTTAAAAATGCGCTTAAATTTAGAGTTTATGTTTGTTTTTAGTTGTGTCAACTTGTCTTTTCAGCCGCTTGGCGTGTATCTGAAAGAACGGCAATGTGGTATGCACGCACTGCTGGCGTTGATCCTGTGGTTCCTGTTCTGGCTGCCTGGATTTCTATACGCCTGTTACGTCATTCTTACTTAGAAGAAAAGTCTAGTCAGAACGATACCTCTTGCGTAGTCGTGTATATTTATATTTTTGTCTCTGTTCTCCTATTCACCAGTAGCTGGCTTTTTTTACATGTAGCTTTTGCGCATCATCCCTTCTCTGCTACCCACAGCTCACTTCACTTTTGTTAGCCCGCGCAAAGATGATTTCGCACCAAATGTTTGCCAAACAATTTGCTTTTAATGGAACTGTTATGCTTTGTTACTTGATCAGCCTTCTGCTTTGAATAAATGTGCCTTTCCGCTTGAAACAGACGACTATTCTCAACGCTGACAGAATGTAAACTTACTGAAACAGAACGTGTTTGCAAAGATCAGGGCAAAAAGCGGATCACAACTCGCAACGATCAAACTGCGCGCATCTATCCAAACGGGCCAAAACGTCTGTCTCCAGATTTTCAGTGCGTAGTATGAGTCTCAGCTTCACAAGTATCCCAACACGTTCTATCAGAAGCAAGTCTTGCTGGTGAGCGGAAAAGAGTTTTTGCTTAACCGACACAATATTCAAATCAGCATCGACTGCGGGAGTCAAAAGCACAGCAGTGGTTCCGTGTTCGAAAGTGTACATTTCAGTAGTGAATAATTCGTAGATCCGCCAAATGCCAGAACGCCAGCATTCAGCCAGTCCGGTGTGATTAAGCTCATGAGCCAGTAAATGCAAGGAAGGGAAGTTCTCAGACAAAACACTGGACACCTGTGAACTCATGCCCACCCCTTCTTCCACAATCAGCCAGAGTTTGATTCTGAAGGGAGAAAAATTATCTTCCAGCAGTTTGGAAAGCGATTGCAGTCTATGCATAGTTTGATTGAGCGTCTGTTTCGATCGCAGGGTAACGGGAGTGATCCAGACCACCGAGTCGACGCGGTTCAACGAGTTCTGGACGGCCACGTACAACACACAGACGTAGAAGAGAGCGAAGGTCAGAGAGACCACACAAGCGTAGCACGAGAGCATGGTTGCCAGAAGCGACTGGATTCTACAATTCATGCGCACCGGCAGTTGTTTAACAGCGGCCAGTATCACCGACAATTATGGGCAAAACATTCTATGTACTCAAACGCTGTCCTACATAGGCTCAGATCAAAGAGGGATGTATTACAGTTTTAGCGCCCCCGTGCCAGCGCAAATCAGACTGTGTCTATTGACCACGCTAAGTGGACTCCGATTTGGCCTCGTTACCAAGTTGCCCTTCTCTCTGGGGGATCACGCATAATCGTTAATATTCGCCAGCAGCACCTACCACCATACTCTCGTCTCTATCAAACAAATGCACATAATAGGTATGCATTGTACAACCAGGCGTTCGTTTTGTCTACTATACCAATCACAGTCAAGATTGTGCGCATGATGGGGAGGAGTCCATGACTCTTTTTCTTTAACGTTTGGCGGTGTATTGGTTAGCCAAATTAGACAATAAAGAAACATAAAAAATCTAAATAAGCGGTTTTTGCCGTAGGGCTACAAAATGAAGGAAGAGCTCTTTAGAGCAATTTTAGAAGTTAACACTAATGTTTTTA
>JASANB010000343.1:0-61205 GCA_030248155.1 Sabatieria punctata
AGATAAAGTTGAGATTTGTCGGAGGTTAGAGGAGCAAAAGTCGATTCCTAGAAAAACCGGCTCTTTAAAACATGAAAGCAATCAAAATCTCACTGCAAATTTTTCCCATGTCACAGCCTGAACTCAGCAAAGAATGGTTGCCATCGAAGTGTTGAGGCAGAAGTTGTGGTCGGGGCAGTCTTGTGTGGGCTTGGCAGGGTCAGTGGTCAAACAACTGTCCACCCAGGGTTGTAGTGCGCGGTCCAGATGTTGACAGCCACCATCGGTATTGTTGCAACAGCAGATACGGCTTATTTCGGTCTTGTAGTAAGTGTGCAGGATGCATCCATTGGAACCCTGTTTAATTGCTTTTCTCGCATACTACACCGTGTTCGCAGGTCTTAGAAATCATGTCGTTTGCTTGGTTGAATTCTCTGAGACAGTAAGGCATCGAGACCCGTGCACTCTGAACAATTTTTCATTTCAAAATCAAATGAACAAACACACAAAACATCTGCAAGTAATACTACACAAAACAACAGCGGCACGGCCATGGCAGCTCACAAAACTCAAATAATGGCGAAATTAACTATAAAAATATGCATAAATAGAAAGCAACAACAAATATGCACGGCTGAATTTGTGGTACATTTTCTCTCACTAAGATTTACAGGTACACAGATAGGGCTATAAATTTTTGGTGAAATATAAATGGGGACACATGACCGGAGGTTAGTGGAGTAGAATTGGGCCCCTGAAGGGGTAAGAAACACATTTTAGGCTCAAATTCTCTTATACAAAAAAATGAGAACGCTGTTCTCTGATTCTAATTATGCAATATGCTATTTGAGAGGCCTCTATTTTACTTTCTTGCTGTGATCCGATCCGATATGCGGGGGCCTTGCGGCCTACGATCAGACCTATGTGGTCCATTTAGCGACTACCCAGTGGTTCGTCATCTCCGACGTTTTCCCTTCTATCGCTGCCAGCCACTTTGCCATGCTGTTTAACCGGACACAGTAGTAACCTTAATAAGCATCTTAGCATTATGGGCCTGGTGGATGATCCAACATGCTCCTTCTGCTCAGAAGAAGAGGAAACGCCTGAACATTTGGTCACACAATGTGACGCATTGGCTGGGCGTAGGTATAGGATCCTGGGGCGAAGGTATTTGACCACCCAGGAGCTGAGTGAATTATCTGTTAGGGACCTCCTGAGGCTGATTAAAGCCTCGGGTAGGTGGTTAGTTCGACTTGTTCGATTTCATTTATATGAGGCATCGAAGTGGACCCTCGGGTCTGATCGTAGGGTCGTATGGTCGACCCCCGTCACATCGAATCGAATCGAATCTTATTATGCTATTATTACACAACTATTTAGTAACAGACACTAGGCATACTTCGTGACAAAAAAACTAGTAACAAGCAAAGGTTGACACAATAAGAGTGAAAGTGGCAGAAAGCAGAGTCAATTTCCAATCATCCAGCCCGACAGCTTCCGAAGTAACTGTGGTAACCAGAGCAGTAGAATGAGTGGTTGTGGCTGCAGTTGAACTTGTGATTGTGCTGATCCTTGTCATAGCGTCGGCCAGCGGTGTCAAACTCTTATCATTGCAGTTGTCATGACTGTCGCAACAACACCAGGTCTTGCCCGATCTCTTGTGCAGACCGCAGGTTCGATTGGCCTGGATGATGGCATTGCAAGTCCGATTATCCTCACACCGTGCGGTCAGAAACTGCGGCGGCCCATACTTGCGTAAGTTGTATCTCCTAATGCAGTAGTGCTGCTTGGGGTAGAGGCAATCCTTGGTTCTGCCTTTTCTGTCTAGACAGCTGGCTACCAGACGACCAGGCGGTTTGACGTGATCTCCATTGCAGTTGTTCATAGCCGTGCAGCAACAGTAAGTTAAACCTGAGCTTTTATCCTTTGCACACGCACCGTAAGGAACCTTAGCACAGAGAGTGCCGTCGTCACAGCCTCTCTCCACCATGCTGAGCCCCCTGAAGCTGTTGTAGCAGTACCTTGCCCGGTTCTGACAGTTTTGTCGAGTGGCATTGCTGAAGATGCAGCAGGTCAAGCGAGGGGCTAGATGGGTATTGCAGTTGTCCCCATCATTGCAGCAACAAGTTACAGAGGTATTGGGGCGTGTCAGACTGACATAGCACAGAGCAGGCGAGCCTATACAGGTACTGGCCTCCGCACAGCCGCTGTGTATCAACTGTCCTCTCTTGTACACATCCATACAGTAGTTGTCGTTGGGTCGCGAGCATGATGTGACGAGTCGGTTGGACCCCTTGATAAATTGTTCATAACAGGACTTGACGTATGGTACTGACCTACACATCTGCTGGTCAGTGCAGCAGCAGAACGATCCCATGCAATCACGCCAGCCCAGTGCGAAGCCGCAGAAGTCGTAGGAACACAAGCTGTAGTCCAATGTCCTGTCATCCAACGAGTAAGCATGCAAACACCAGCTTTGAGTTCGGTTTGAGTGACAGACTGTGTGCCCACTGGCATAGTGCGCCCGCAGACACTCCTTCACTCTGGCAGGTCGCAGTTGGTCGGTGTTACAGTTGTCTTCGCCGTTGCAACAGCAAACCAACTCTTCTGCTCTCATCTCGCAGCGCATGTCACCAACAGATTCTAGAAAACTCACACCATGAACATAGGACAGTCAGGCACTCAGGCCCATAAACTAGGACTATCAAAAATCAACTTTTTGCACCCCCATCCATACATTTAACAGCTCCGGGCCGACCTGGGGGATTCCCGGCCCATTCCCCCACCCGGCGCTTCCGCGGCTGCTTACTGTAATTGCTGCATGTGAAACAACACAAAGCGCGCGAAGTTTAAACGACTTGACAGAGAAGTGGTAGTAAAAGTACTAAAACAGAACAGCTTAAGAGTCGTTCTCTGGTCAGATCGCGTTTTGGTCCTTTGCCCTATTCAGACCCAAAATTGAAACTTTGAGCTAGAGAGCTGTAAGTTGGTACACTAATAGATACTTATGAGTTATCTTTCAGCTGCAAAGGATTAATGGATCTGACGCTCCTGTCCTGAGATATAGCCTTCCGAAAATCGGTCTGCTTAACTATGGGACCAAAATTTCAAACTCGAATTTCTCGCTTCATACTCGGAATTCGGACCTAAAAATTGGGGGTTTTAGAGTACTTTTAGACTGCTTTAAGAAATTTTTGTCAAATTTTCGTTTTCAGAAAAAAAAATTTTTTTTCGCCCCCTTTGCGCCCCCCTAGCTCGTCTGGAACCGCCAAAACTGGGTTGGGGGGTTCCAGACGAGCTAGGGGGGCGCAAAGGGGGCGAAAAAAAATTTTTTTTCTGAAAACGTAAATTTGAGAAAAGTTTCTTAAAGCAGTCTAAAAGTACTCTAAAACCCCCAATTTTTAAGTCCGAATTCGTACTAGTAGGTGGAAAACCGGACTTGGAAATATTTGACCTGAGAAAAGTGCGAAAATTTTGCCACCGGGACATGTTTGACCTCAATTTTCTCACGTTCTTCGGGTCTGAGCAAACAATGCTTCACACCAAACGGTAGGTAATTGATAGCGCAACATTTTTCTGAAATAAAAAAAACTGGGTAGGGGGGGTTCCAGACGAGCTAGGGGGGCGCAAAGGGGGCGAAAAAAATTTTTTTTTCTGAAAACGAAAATTTGACGAAAGTTTCTTAAAGCAGTCTAAAAGTACTCTAAAACCCCCAATTTTTAGGTCCGAATTCCGAGTATGAAGCGAGAAATTCGAGTTTGAAATTTTGGTCCCATAGTTAAGCAGACCGATTTTCGGAAGGCTATATCTCAGGACAGGAGCGTCAGATCCACTAATCCTTTGCAGCTGAAAGATAACTCACAAGTATGTATTAGTGTGCCAACTTACAGCTCTCTAGCTCAAACTTTCAATTTTGGGGTCTGAATACTGAAACTCGATCGGTTCAGAGAACGACTCTTAAATCTCCAAGCAGTTGCAATTTTTACAAATTTGCTTTTGCAAAGTTTGCTGCATCAGGTGCAACGGCAGCTCCGGTTTAGTTCCCATTTACCTATTTACCATCACCGACCTTTGCTCGCTCAAAGCGACAACGCTCCGGAGGGCCTGTTTTAAAAACATAAAAATACCCCTAGACACGCATCGGTGTTCTCCAAATGTAGATAAAATACAGGGTGTGTCAAAAAAAACAACCCAGCAGAGTTTTTGCTGTAGCAACCGCAAATCTCAACCGATTTGAATGAATCCTTTTTTAAATGAAAGACGAATAAATTCTTGAAAGATTGGTGAAGGCCCTATTAAGATACGATGCTTAGTTCCTGAGATATTTTCCTTCAAACTCAAAACAGAGATTTTGGCAGTGAACAAGAGCGATTCCGTTGCACTTCACAACAAAACGGATTCCTACTGCTGAGGGGCAACAAGACTTTTACAAATGAAGTAACCAAGCATGTGTGGCACCAGAAAAACCTCGTTACATTAGCCCTGAGCAGTAGGAATCGGTTTTATTATGAAGTGCAACAGAATAATAAAAATCGCTTTTGTTCATTGCCAAAATCTGTTTTGATTTTTGAGTGCAAATATCTCAGGAACTAAGCATCGTATCTTAATAAAAGCTTCACCAATCTTTCAAGAATTAATTTATCTTTCATATAAAATAGGACTCACTAAAATCGGTTGAGATTTGCGGTTGCTACAGTAAAAAATCTGCTGGGTTGTTTTAATCTCTGTTGTTCACTGCCAAAATCTCTCTTATTTTGAAAGCAATTATCTCAGGAACTAAGCAACGCATCTTAATAAAAGCTACACCAATCGTTCGAGAATTTATTTATCTTTCATTTAAAGCAGGATTCATTCAAATCGGTTGAGAGGCTTCGAGGGGGCTTCGCCCAGAGGGGGTCCGAAATTTCAAAAAGCTCCAAAACGCCTGAAAATGCGTTTTTAGCACTTCTTTTCAGTAAGGACGCTAAAGATCGCTATTTAAGCGGAAAATAGCGTTTTAGAGCTAAAAACAAGCAAAAAAATGGCGAAAAGGCTTCCGAAAACCCTCGATTTCTCTTAAATATCAGCAGTGGAAACGCCAAATTCGGTTTCCAAAGGGTTTTCAAGCGAATTTTAATTTTTCTTACACGAGTTTGACTTTTTCTCCTGGCACGCCAAATTTAGCCCTAAAATGGCAAGAAATAGCTAAGTTTAGCTTGAATTTTTTTTCGATTTGTTTTTTCCGACCCTTAAAGAAAAAGGTACTTTTTCGGAAAAACAGCGCAAAAACACACCTCACATCTCTGAATAGCAGGCATACATGTAACAGCTCCGGGCCGACCTGGGGGAGGGGGTAGGGGGGTTTTTCTTTAGATGGGGGTCGAGGGAGGGTTTCGCCCAGAGGGGGTCCAAAATTTCAAAAAGCTCCAACACGCCTGGGAAATGCGTTTTTTTAGCACGTTTTTTACAGTAAGGGCGCTAAAAACAAGCAAAAAATGACAAACAGGGGTTCCAAAAACCCCGATTTCTCTTAAATATCAGTAGTGGAAACGCCAAATTCGTTTCCAAAGGCTTTTCAAGCGAATTTCAGGCTAAAAATTAGTGATTTCTGAGCCAGTTTGTCAGTACTGAAGTCACTATTGGTACTTGTATTTTTGGGTCGGGGGTCCCTTAACTTGTCTCTGGGGGTGAGGGGCTTTGGCCTTTCCAGCAGGGGGTAACCCCCAAACCACCCCCTAGTAAATGTGTGCACCCATCCCCAGCCCAACGTTTTTCGACGTATTCAGCACAACCCCCTTAAAATACATCGTTTTAGCTGATTGCCCATACACGCAGCTGGGCTTTGGGTTGGGGGAATTTGCTGATCCAAAATAGGGTTTCAGCACTATGCCCAAAGGGGGTTTCAACGACCTTTTTTGATAAATAAAAGTTCGTTTCAGCGACCTTTTTGGGTTCAAAACAGGGTTTTACTGATCATTTTACACTGACTCTATTTAGAGTTACCAGCACCATAAACAGCGTTATAGGCCGCTGTCCAACCAAGCTAAGAAAATTTAGCAAAATTTGCCTTAAAAAAGGTATTCCGACTCTGAGCTAAAATTAACAGAAATTATAAGTGCGACCTTCCCGACCACGACAAGAAAATTTTGAAAATATAGCCTTCAAAAAACGCATTAAAAAGGTATTCTGAGCAGGGATGCCTACCATGCCAAAATTGTACTAGTACTAAAAATCTATCTTTGAATTTTATACCATACCATATCAAAATCAAACGCCTTTACCAGATAATTTTAGTACTAGAATTATGATTTTGGTAGGCCTTTTCATTTTAGTACTAGCTTGTTGGCTATATTTATAACACTTTTCAAATGCGTCAAAATATATCCCCAATGCTTTTTGCATGTCTTTATTCTAAAAAACTCAAGAAAGCTGGATTGAGCATAATTTTCAAAGGCTTCTATGACATTATCACAGCAAACTACAACTACTGTACCAAATTCGTACCAAAATCATACCAACCAAATTCAAACTGAATTAGCTAGCACTATACCATACCATATCGAATTCAAATCGCCAAGTTTATGCTATACCATACCATATCGAATTCAAATCGCCAAGTTTATGCTATACCATACCATATCGAATTCAAATCGCCAAGTTTATGCTATACCATACCATATCGAATTCAAATCGCCAAGTTTATGCTATACCATACCATATCGAATTCAAATCGCCAAGTTTATGCTATACCATAAACCCTATCGAATTCAAATCGCCAAGTTTATGCTATACCATACCATATCAAATCAAACTTTGAATTTGTTAAGCATGCTTGCCCCTGGATACGCCACGGGTGACTGCAAAAGCTGACCGCAGATGTTTTCGGTGTCACAGCCTGAACTGAGCAGTGAATGGTTGCCATTGAAGCGGTTGAGGCAAAACTTGTGGTCAGGGCAGAGTTGTGTCAGGTTGTCAGGGTCCAAGGTCAAACAACTGTCCACCCAGGGTTCCAGTGCCCGGTCCAGATGTTGGCAGCCATGGTCAGTGTTGTTGCAGCAGCACACACGGCTTGACGTAATGTAAGTGTACATGATGCAGCCATTGGAACCTTCTCTGATCGCTCGCTCGCACACTGCACCATCTTCACATGCGCTCCAATACTTCTGGTTGTATTGATTGAACACAGCCAGACAGTACGGTTGTTTTCCGGCGCACACTGAACAAGTTTCAGTGTCAAACGCACTCTCGCTCACAGTTGCAAATAAGACTACTACACGACACAACAAGCCCACAGACATGGTGAGGTGAAATAATTTAATAATTTACATAAATAATAACTCTTAACAGTGAAACAGCAACGTTTGCTCAATAAAAAAGTAATTTGTTTTGTGTTAAACATATGAAACTAGAATAATCCTAGGATAATCCTGAATAATAAAGACAACTGGGCCAAGTTCAAAATGGAGAACAACACACTGAAACATATATACACGTATACATACTGTATTTACATTACATTGTAGGTATTGCTTTCCTATTTATTTAGTTTATTACTTTGCTATTTGCCTTAGGGGCCGTCCATAAACTACGACGTTCAAAAATTCAAAATTTTGCACCCCCACCCCCCCTCCGACGTTTAACGACGTTTTCATCATCACCCCCCATAAAAACTACGACGTTTGGAAGAACCCCCCCCCCCCCCGAAATAAAATTTTCGAATTTTCGTTCAAATTCTGAAGCTGCTTTTCTGAATGCGTAATCACAAATGAGTAATAGAAAAATTGTGCCTGTGCACATAGAATGTACGTACGTATTTCCCAGTTCGTTTCACCGATCTTTCAGGAATTCATTTTACTTTCAGTTTAAAAAGAGTCATTCAAATCGGTTGAGATTTGCGGTTGCTATAGTAAAACATCTGTTGGGTTGTTTTAATCACTCTTGTTCATTGCCAAAATCAGTGTTTCAAATTTGAGGGCAAATATCTCGAGAACCAAGCAGAGCATCTTAACGAAAATTCTACCAATCAAGAATTTATTTGTTTTTCATTCAAAAAAAGATTGATTCAAATCGGTTGAGATTTACGGTTGCTCCAGTAAAAAGTCTGCTGGGTTGTTGTTTTTGTACACCCAGTACAAATCACGCTAACAAAATATGTTGTACAACTACAAAAATGTGTCAAAACCGTTTGACTTTTTCTGCATTCTTGCTTATTCTGCAGTCATCAAACCTTACCAAAAAAAGGTCAAAAATACGTCAACGTTTTGCCTCAACCCCCCACCCCCCCCTCTCCGACGTTCTGCGACGTTTTTCCGGGTACCCCCACCCCCCCTCTCTGAACGTCGTAGTTTATGGACGGCCCCTTACATGACAAGCATTAAATAAAGACAAAACATTAAATTAGAAGAACAAGATCATCGATGAAGAAGGACAGCCCGGGAAGTCAAAAAGGCACGACAATAAATCAAACTAGGATCAAATTTAAAAAAATTTTAAAAAAACAAAAACGGCGGGCGAAAGGCTGTCTATGTTACAGACGGATGAAATAATTCGAAGCCTTTCGCCTGCCGTTTTTGTTTTTTTTTTAATTTTTTTTATTTGATCCTAGTTTGATTTATTGTCGTGCCTTTTTGACTTCCCGGGTTGTCCTTCTTCATCGGAGATGATCCTGTTCTTCTAATGTCTTACACATGTGCCGCGCGGCTAGGAACGTTTCAGAAGTAGGCACTGGAGTCGGTTTTAGTACCGTTTGCTGCTCATGCACTGTTGTACGAAATAATAAATAAATAAATAAATAAAAGTTAACCCTGGTTTATCAGACGACTGCCACTCATTAAGAATTGACAAAAACTGAGTGAGACTAACTAACTAACTAACAGCGACCTATGTAGGTACCTACTAGAGATGCAACCGCAAAGAAAAATACCGGATACCGGATAGTGCCTCCGATCAGAGAAATACCGGATTATCCGTTAACAAAGCGTTCGGTTTGGTTGGTAGGTGGCCCGCCACGGGCTAAGATGGATAAATGACCCAGAACCGCAAAGCCCCTAATGCTAGCCGCGACCTCATAGTCTACTGAAGGCAAACAAATTTCGAGGACGAATTTAGGCAGTGCACATGCCTAACTTTTTCACCTTTCATTCAATTAAGCGTTAAACTATTCAACATATGTCATGCCGATTTGTAAATGTTTCCTTTTAACAGAGTAAACATAGCAATTCTACTTATTGCGTCCCACCCAGTCAACCCTTCGTACTCCAGTAAGCTTCATCCATATTGTTTCCGTGAGTAGTCAGACGGAATCAGCTGTAAAATTGCCATTCAGCCGCTGAAGGCAATGTCAAGTAAATGTCAAGTGTTTATCAAGTTGTTGTCAAGTACAAGTAAATGTCAAGTAAATGTCAAGCAGACGCTTATGAGGTGAGAAATTGACTTTTACTTGACTTGTAATTGACTTATTTATTTCTCGGCCGTTTACTGTGCTTGCATGGTGTAGGCTATAGACGAGAATAAACTGTACTGTACTGTACTGACTTGCACTTGTACTTGACTTGTACTTGACATTTTACTTGTAAGGTGAGAAATTGGCCCCTGGGGGGTCCCGGAAAAAAGTCCAAAAACGCCTATTTTGCCTTAAATAAGCGAAAATTGTCTCCCTCCGGGAGGCGGGGGAAGGGTGATCGGGCAGGGAGGTGGTATTGACCGGCAAAGGGAGGGGGTAAACCTCCCTTACCCCCCGCGGCCCATGTATGCCTATCCACCTATACCTACTATTAAAAAGGATTCCTTGTTTTTTCGAACTTTCGAAAAATCCCTTTTATATAGGCGAATAGCTTAAAAATAAAGCATTTTACAGGTTTCCGGAGTACCTTAATCGCTTTCTGCTGGTCAAATAACCTATACGAACGTGCATAGACCCGTAATTTGTTCCCGTAAAACTCATCTACTGATTCTGGGAGGACGGCAAAAAAAGGTTCGAAAAAAATCGTGAAAAAAATTTGTTAAAAACGAAATAAATTACGTTAGAAAATCGTTGTTGTACCGGAATTTGGTTCTACAAAAGATTCCATAAGTCAAATAAACAAACAAACTACTTTACTTGTTCTCTTTTTTTTTAATTTCTTCGGGCGGGGAGCGTCGTGGGAGCGTTTAATGTTTCAGCTGATGGGTAAACTCATGCGCAACTGCGGTACAGAAGGGTAAATGAAGGTGGTTTCAACTTCGTGTCCATGTGTATACCGTGGTCCATGGTTAATCCGGACAAAAAATTCGGGCGGGCACAAATCGCCTCCCCAAGAAGTTGGAAAGTTGGAAAATGGAAAATATAAAAAATGGAAAATGCTTCCCGACAATTTGAAAATTAGGAAAACATGCACAAGAACAACCAGCATCACCGGATGCAAAAAAATTTGCATTTCGGTAACGCCGGCAATTCGGCAACGGTATGAGATCCCGCCATCACAATAGACTCATATGTCTTTCCAAAAGTTCCACAACGGAAAAATGGCTATGATTGCGCAGTTTTCGTCTGTGCTTTTGCTGTGTTCATCTCATCTGATTGTCGCATTTTAGATGCACAAGTGGCTATTCTAACAGCAATTGAGCACTTACATGCACTTAGGTATTTCGTAAACTTCACTTACAGTCTGATATATAGCACTGCAGGCAGCTTTGTACCTACCTATCTTTTTCCTCCGCACAAGATAACACCAACCGTTTGGATTTTCTGTTCTGATACAGTATGTATGTATGTACAGTTTTAGTCATTTGTGATACTCCGTTTTCGATTTTCTTGTTACATTTTCGAATTTAGAGTATGAATTGCTAGATATTTTATACCCAAGCATTCTACATATAAATATTTAATGGTGCCTGCTTTTACTTTAAGTTAAAGTGTTTTGTACTTCTTGTCATCACTGTGACTACATACTGACGCTGCCTACAATTTAGAAATCAACTTCTGAGAACTATGCTCAAAGAAAATAACCCTATTTACAGTCATAAACGCGACTCTGAATCTATTTTAACTTAGATTTAGATTTGTTGTCAGGCCACCAAAAGGCAGTGATGACAAGTAGATAAATGGGTAGCATCGTGGTATGGGAAGACAAGGGAGTCTGTGTGCAAGGCCACAGAATACGGGTTCTTCAGCTTTAACTTGCCAGGGACTTGCATAAAGTAAGATTTTTTATAATTCGACTTAGTGAATCAAACAATTTTGCGACAAGCAATCGTTTCCAGCATGAGCTGTTGCGCTCATTTTCTTCCTTTTGCCCTTAATACTGCTTATTTCCCTTCTCTTATGGTGTAACTTGCGATTTTCCAACTTTCCTACTTTCGGGGAGGCGATTTGTGACATTAGAAAACCCGCAACACTTGGTGTACCATTGTGTACCACACGTAACGCTAGTTTGTCGATGCTGGGCGTACCGTATACCTAGCTAAACAAGCCTTTCGTGAACATCAAACGCAAAAACTACGGTAGCTCATAATAAATTTTGAATTTTATTTCAGAAAGTGCAATTTTAAAGTTGTTTTTTACTTTTTAATGTAAAATAAAAACAAAATACTTTATATGGCTTTTCTGTTTGAGTAAGGCAGATTTGTTCAGCTAGTTGGCATTATGGACGACTAAATAAAAGACATGGCGCTATAGGTAGGTATGTAATGTCGTCATGTCATGTGGAGGAAGTAGTAGGTAAGAAGAACAGGTGTGCGCAGCGCAACAAGCAAGTAGAGTACGCAGATAGGTAAGGTTTGATTCTGCGTTGTCCTGTGGTTTGAGTTTCTGCTAATCGCGTCAGACTCAGACAGTAATTTGTACTACTGAGATCCTCAGGAAACGTTTTTCCACATTAACGATACGTCACTCGGGTGTTGTCAGATTTTTGGTAGGTAAACCTACTCGCTATGTGCAATCTCTACAGTAGTTACGAACATATAGCTATTTTATTTTATTAGCCCTCTGAATCGTGCAAAGCGTGTAGCTAGCGGCGTAACGAAAGACTGGTGGAGTTTTATGACATGAGAGAAACCGGGGTTCTATGATGCTCTGTTGTGTACACTTCTCTTCTCTTGTGTCTTGTGATATGTTGTCGCTTGTACGTACATGCTGCTGTGGTACTACTGTTGTTTAATACCGGATTTTTCAAATGCGTATGTGTATACGCATTCCAATTACAAATGCGTATGAGTTTGCGTATACGCATTCCAAAAACTAATGCGTATTTTGCGTATTGCGTATGCGTAATGCGTAATCTTAGAAACATTCAGAAATTTCATTGAACAGCATTTTTTCTCTACGGCCTGTTTTTCCAGTCTAATTTTAGGGGCGGGATAAGTTATTTCAGATCCAGCCACAGGTCTGAGGACAAATGCCTGTCTAAAATAGAATTGTAGTGCAGTACCTGTGTTTCAGACAAGGAAGACATTTACGTACGAAAGTGCAGTCTGAGTTCTATTCCTTGTAAAATCCTAGTAGAATTTAAGCGTGTACACACAATACAGTTTGCAAGGTAAACACGATACAGCAGAGTAGGAGTTTAAATTAATAAAAAATTAGCCTTCATAAACGTTTTCAAACGGTAGGTATTCTGTGTGTAAAATTGTAAAATTCACAGAAAACGGTTGAATTAATTTGAAGAGGCCTAGTTGGGCTGGGCTTCGCCCGACCAGGGCAAGAAATTTTTCATAATTTAGGCTTAAAACGCACTTAAAACACAGTCTGAGTGAGCACAAGATAGACAGATGTACTCTAAAAGATGAAATTAGTGCATTTCGGAATAAAACTCACCCTATTTCGTTGAATTCTGCAATAAAAAGCGAATGTTAAAAATTTTTTTCTGTCATCTCCGAAAATAACTTTTGGAAAGAAACCGGAAAAAACTGAAAAAAAACCGGAAAAAACGGCTTGAGTTTTTTTCCGGAAAACAAACAGCCCTTTGCGGTGGAGGTAGGAAGAAAAAGTCTGTCAAAAATATAAGAAACTAATTAATTATGTACTAAAACTGTCTATTTTGTGCTCAGAATGCCTTCTAAATGCGTTTTTGAAGGCCAAATTTTCAAAATTTTCTCGTCCTGGTCGGGCAGAAGCCCAACCAGGTCATTATAAACTACTAAAACTTGTAATTTCTGTTAATTTTAAGCTCGGAATGCGTTTAAACGCGTTTTTGAAGGCTAGTTTTGCTAAATTTTCTTACCCTGGTTGGGCAGCGGCCAGTAGTACAGGGGGTGAGACTGTCGGGCAAAAATCTGATTGGTCCAATTATTTAGGCCCCGCCCATTTTTACTTTTTATTTTCTACTTTTTATTTTTTGCTTTTCTGTTTTTACTTTTCTACTTTTCATTTTCTGATTTTCATTTTTACTTTTCGGTTTTCATTTTCTGATTTTCATTTTTCTACTTTTCATTTTTACTTTTCTGTTTTTTCATTTTTACTTTTCTGTTTTTTCATTTTTACTTTTCTGTTTTCTACTTTTCATTTATACTTTTCTCATTTTTATTTTGTACTTTTCATTTTCTACTTTTCAATTTTACTTTTCTGATTTTTATTTTCTACTTTTTATTTTTACTTTATTTTCTACTTTTAATTAAGTGGGCGGAACTTAATTTCGATCAATCAGATTTTTGCTTGCCAGAGTTACGGACGTGTGTCAATTTCAATATAAAATTTTCCTTTTATTAGGGGGCTTCTGAAAAGCTTCCTTGAAACTGTGGCACGACGGGTTCTCATCTGTGCTAAAAAAATCCGAAAAAATCGTTTGGAAGACAAATATTTCATAAGGCGGTTTCGAAAAGAGGTTTTTTGAAACACTATATGGACAGGTTTACGGCAGGCCAATTAGAAAATTCACCTTGCTCCCTCATATAGCTGTACTGTCTGTTTTCCTTCTAGGTAGTGCAGTCAGACAGATCAATCACCAATATCTCGTATTGGGTGCCTGTGACTCGAATAAACTCGTGGAAATAGTGCAAAATTCTGTGATTATTTTCGGCCACCAAAACCCCTGGCATCGTTGAAAAGATCCGAGCTTACCTTAGGCAGCAAACTACAACCGAACAGACCGAACAATAAGGCGACGACTATACCGCAGCCTACGCAAGAATACGTCAGACTAACGTCACTTTTCACACTACAGCGCCATCTACCATTGGTTTACGTAAACTGCTACGCCAATTTTGCGCAAGCATGGACACACAGACTTTATTGCATATGTGCAAAAGCAACAATGTGTTAGCTCCATATTTTGTTGGTGTTTTTGCTAAAAATACTATGCCGAAATCAGTGAATCGGCCGGCTGCATTAGTCGTCAACACAGACAGCAGCAATTTACCCGGAACTCATTGGATTGCAATACATATTTCTCACGAAGGAGTTGGTACCTATTTCGATTCGTACGGCCGATTTCCGTTGAAAGAATTCAGTGAATTTTTGGATAAAAACTGCGAAATTTGGAACTATGTAGCTAGGTCAGTACAAGCACCTTTCTCTACTACTTGCGGTCAGCACTGCGTGCATTTTCTCTATTGTATGGCTAGCGGATTGAGAATTGAACAGTTTATGAATAAGTTTGGTTCAAATTTGGTTGAAAATGATAAATTGGTGATCGAGTTTATAGAGAACAAATTCAAAGTGCAAACCGAAATCGTAGATGCACACTTGTTATTGAATCAGATTTGTAGAGCAATGACAGAAAATTAAATAAACCATTTATTTTGAAAGCACACCGATTACCACACAACAAGCCACAGCAACAGCCGCTATCGTCAACAGAGTTCTATGACTTTTCGCACTGTTTTTCCTACAATTCTGTGAATTGTAATAGTCAATGAGTCCTCTCCATTTGCCCTGTTGCTCCTGAATCCAGGTGTCCAGAATTCCGTTGCAATAAACTGCCAAGAATCCCGCCACATGATTGCTCGTCGGAATCATTTTGCGTTTAAGACCGTGCACCATCAACGCTCCCGTGAATGCGAACAAATGTACGATCCGTTCCCAACTGATTCCTTGTATGAAAAGAATGTCTGCGAGAACGCAGAAATCGGGAAAAGTGGTGGTCATTGACAAACGCATTCGTGCCACCATTCGCTCGATTTGGGAATAATGTTCTTTTTCGTACTGCGCTGCCAGCGCTCTCATAGCGAGTCTGACTTCGTCAACCGGGGGTCTTAGGTCGGGACAATCGTGCCAGGGCACACCACTTTCTTGAGCACGCCATTTCAGATAATCGTAGGCCATAAAATCATTAGCCGCATCGCTCTCATACAAATCCTCATCATCAGACTCTCTGTTATAATATTCATCGGTATCGTACTCGCTCTGGCACTCTATGTCATCCAGCCAATACAGACCATCCATCGCAACCGACCGCTTCCTTAGCAAGCTTAACAAACACTAACTGGTTTTCGTTGCAATCTATGAGTGGGCGGAGTCAACTGACCAATCAACATAGAGTATTGCGCAATAGTGATTTTCGTTTCGAGACCCTAATTTACCCTAACCAAATAAGGACAAGTTCTCAGCAAACCAGTCATTGTTGTTTTTGTTGAGGTCTCGAGATGTCACTCACTAGCAAATGTCCCACGCGTTTCAATGCGTTGAGCAAAGACCAGATCAGTGCCTGGTTGGGCGTTTTCAAAGGCAATGTCTATGGACATTTTGCGCAATTGAGAAGCGGCAGCCGTTCGGTGGTGTCGTTGCCCTCCGGCAAGTTGGAGACGCTGTTGTTTGCGATCAGTTACATGCAGAAGAACCCAACAGACGAAACGCCGGCATCCCTGCATTTGAGAAATCCCGAAGGAGTGGGAGAAGAGGTGCAATTCGTGCGACAAGGCGCCGAGCAGTTTGCATTGCGTCTGGTGGAAGCGAGCGGACCAGACAAAGTGCTGAAGGAGATTCAGATCACGCGCATAGGCCCATTTGAAATGATGCTCAATTTGATGAGAATGAGCGCGGTGCTTCTGCGCAACAATCAACAGGAGAAGAAGAAGGCGAACGATAAGAGCAAAAGTAGCGCCAACGATGGAGAATCGAGCAAACAAACGAAAAAACGAAAGTGTGCAGTGAAAGAGCAAGCCGGTAAGACAGACAAAGCCACGTCAACGATCGATGAAGAAAAGGAAAGTGATGCAAAGCCAAAAGTGATTGAATAATCTTTTATTATTGCCAATAATTATCTATTAAATGCCATAATCCATGTGCACATTTCTGAACCGATCGATACTCAACATATTATCATATTCGGCAAAACAAATCATTTGGATTCCTCCTTCGGGTACAGGGGTTCCAAACGTAACATCGATCATTACAGAACCGTCATGCACCAATTCAAAATGACCGCCGTCTTCGCAATCAGCACTCAAATCAAACACGAACAAACAATGTGTTTCCTTGAATTCTTCCATACTAATGTAATTGGCCTTGTTTTCCTGAGCCAATCCCAATGACTCGAACATTTGCATATAGGGTCGCACGAATGCATTCTGTCCAAAATTCATTTTCAGGGGCTCGTGGGGGTATACTCTAGAACCGGCCACTACCTTCACTTCGCGAATATCATAATTTCTGAATCGAAAGGGATTTCTGTCGTAAGCCCCGTAGTAGGCCGTACTGCTTACGAATCCAAACACGATTCTTCGGGGAATCTGTCCTTGAAAAAATGAATTGCTAGGTGTGCTGCGCCTGCCCGCAGCCACATGCATTGTGGTAACAGTCGTTCTTCGTAAGGGGTACTTTGCAGTGTACTTATTTAGCACACTTTCGATACTCAATTGTATCGAATGGAGTACTGTAACTTTACGTACGTACATTATCATGTCCACTACATGCAATTTGTAATTGGCATTCGCTGCATAAGACATCAAGACAAAGTTGTCAGGGTTTCTGAACAACTCTATTGTCAGTTCAATGTTGGGCACCATCAATTTGTCTGACTCGAACAGATCGCAATGCAATTTAGCCATGCTTTCCACCACAACTGCATCGTTATTTCGTGTTGCAAACCAACGCTTACGTTCAACATGGCCTTTGTTGGTGGCTGCCTCTGAACCATCCACATAATTGTGAGGCTGCTCAGGTTCATCTTTTGCATACAACGCCGCTTGCAACTGACAACTTTTTACTGTGCGATCGTAATTCAATTCTGACTGTAGCCACGCCTGGTACGCATAATTGTCTCCACTGTCGTGCGTTAATTTTGAGTTCAGGTAAACTTTCACTTGTCGGAAAAACGTATTGCCCAACAAATTTATCGGGGCTACATCTACGGGGTTCTCTGGTGTTGGTGCAGCCAACACTGCTCCATCTTCATTTTGAATTTGAAATTTTATGTAAATATAATTGCGGTTCAAATCGATAAAATGTGGATTGGCATCGATTACGAATTTGTAGGGCCCGGCAGCTGTGCACGTATTGATCAATCGAACCGGTTCCCAATGCGATGATTGAATGGACACTTGGGTGGGCAAAATTGTAAACAAATCCAATTCACTTTTTGTACAGGGCACTGATTTATGGTCCACTAACTTCGCCATGATCACTCGTAGTAAATGCCCAGCTGGTCCCGTTTTATGGTCCTCTTCTTAACGACCCGGCGTTTTTTTCTCTGACTGCTAATTGGGCGTTTTGCAGCAACACTTTGTCCCCCTCGCCGTTTTGTTCTCTGGAGCAACTTAAAGGCACCACCGCGCTGTGTGTGTGTGCGTTTGACAATGCTTCTAGCAGCTTTTTTCAGCAAACGTTTACCTGCTGCACCACCGCGTTTGCGTACTGACTGACCCAATTCTTTGCCTTCGACTATATCGCCGGCTATTTGGGCACCGGTAGTCAATGCTTCTTTGCCTACCGATTTTGCAGCTGTTTTCGCAACTGGCAAAATAAATCGGAACAACGATCGGAAAATCGAACCCAAACCGGCACCTCTCTGATAGGGCAACGCTGCACTAAATCCTGCACCCGTTTGTGCTGCTTGCGCATGATAATACTGTAGCCACTTTTTATTGTCGAATGGTACAAATACCGTCCTCATTTTTCGCGTTTAAAATGCAATTTCACGATACACTTTCCAAACATATACTCAATGTACTTATTCACGTCCGTTTTGATTTCGATCAAAATACTGCTAAACTCTTTGCTGAGCACCGTTACGTAATGGGGACTATTGAATGAATGAACAACGATGTTGCCGTAACTACCTGATATAGGCACAATGCGCAGCAACTTTTCACGCGTATCACCAATAATCTGGCTTTCAATTAGGTTACAATAAACAAAAATGGATTCGAAACCGCCGCGCGTATCTGGCGGGTATCTGGCCAACGTATTTTTCACGTGAATATGCCTATCGAAACCTAACATATACTGCAATAAACTTGACAATAGTACATGTTTGACAATTTTAGCATCAATTACTATGCGCACTCGTTTTAGCATTAGGTCTAACTCAAACACCAATCCCACCATCAACTGCTTCAAAAGGTCCTTCTTTTTGTCTATTTTATTCGCAGCGCGTTTACTCTTCAATTGCTTCAACACTTTCGTTTTTGCCTTCGCTTTTCTTTTGAAAGGGTGCAAATGCTTACGCTTCGGCATTGCCCTGATCGCTATCTGATCATTGATGCTCGACAGTAAATCTTCGATGCCATTGTAAAAACCGACTGGAATTTCCAGGCAAACGTAACTGTTGTCCATCAGCAACACCCATATATGGTTATTGTGCAAACGACCGCCGTAACGCACATCTTTATCACGCACATTGAAAACATCAATGGGTACCATTTTACCAGAGAATTCGTCGTTTAAATTGTTCCAAGAGTACGGGTACTGAATTTCCGTCAACGCCACACTGTATTCGCCATGTAGTTTTATTGTTTCAGGCAACATAACGCGAAAATTCGAAGTAGTGTTGCCGATGTGTGTGTTGCTGGGCAACGTTATATAAAATGAATCGGGCGCTTCCATTAGGATTCTGTACTGCGTCGTTTCAATTGAGGATTCGGCACCAACACGCCCAATGAACTGCTCAGGAACACAGTGAATAATTTACTGTCCGCACTCGGGAAAAACGTCAGGTTCACCAGGCTGACAATAATGACAATGTACAAAATCAAAACTTGGGCCACAAATTTAAACATTTCGTATCGTTTCGTTGCTATTTCACTACTATACAAAATGCTACCGTTATTTTCTGTTGCCATTTTTTATAATTCAAATAATTCCGACTCTTCGATCCAAACGGGCTGCTTTTGGTGCTTCCACTTTACCAAATGATAAAGTCCATCCGCACGTTTCTGTGATTTGCTGATTTTTTCAATTTCTCTAAACGGTCCTACTTTTGGAATAACTCGCACCAACTCTGGCTCGTAAAATATGCCCTCAATGGCCTCTCCCGCGATATCCTTCAATTTATAGGTTGCTGGCGCACGATTTCTCAGCACACCGCTCACTTTGAACACTTCGGTTGTAAATGAAGGCAAATAGCCTTTACTTAGCTTGTGCTTTTCGCGCGTTATGCGCACAAAGTCTCCAGCTTTATACTTGTACTTTTGCTTAATATTCAGACTCATCGATTTACCATACAACTTTTGCCATAGCTTCTCTGCATTTTGCTCGGTCACATCGGCTGGTTTCATGCCGGTTGTTTTGCACACCGAATTATTCATGGCAGTTACGATGCGTTGCACAACATCCACATAGCGAAACGTTTTCATGCGCGTGAAGTAGCGGTAAATTCGAGTTTTCAAATGCCGTACATATATTTCCGCCATGGCTGCTTTTACGTCAGGACTGGTGGCCGAAAAATAATAAATGCACTGCTCTTTTAGATACGATTGAAATTTGTTGCCCGTAAATTCTTTGCCTCGGTCCGTAGTCAGGTACCAACATTTTCGACCGGATTTCTTTAGAATGTCATCAAATGCCTTCGCAACTACTTCAGGAGTTTTGTTTTTGATCGATCGCACAAATAAATACCGCGAGAAAACATCGACCACCACCAGCAAAAATGTACAATTGTCGTTGTACGATTTCAGTGCAGACATATCGGCCAAGTCCGCTTGCCAATGAACGTCCAGGCCTCCGGCGATTATTTTATTTCGCTTAAACTTACGCCTATACTTCTTGTGTAAGGTGTACGTATCTTGACGAGCCAAAAACGCGCGAACATCGGACAATGTTATTGATTTATTATGTTTCTTTGCAGCACGGTACAATGGGTACAAACTGGTATAGCAACAATCACTCGATGGATTGTAATACAGCTTACTTAACAACCTTTCACTGTTCATACTTTTTGATGATATGGTTGCCAAATTCCCGTTTCAGGTATATAAATTTGTGCTGTTTTCGTACTTTATCACTCCGATTGGGCGACTTTTTATGAAAAGCGCGCATTTTTCCCGTGTCAGCTGCTCTTTCGTATGGTGTCCATCTATGCTGCTGTTTAATAGGTGTTACTGCTTCGGTGTCATCATCCTGATCAAGCATTACTGCCATATCGGGCGGCGGTTCGGCGTGCGGCGTTCCTACGGCCCTATCCCACCAAAAGGTATTTGTCACTGCTTCTTGGGGTACATTGGCTTCGTTCAGGGCCATTGCAAACGGCTTCCAGCCGACCGGTGGCTCTCGATTGCGCGCTGGTCTTGTGTATAAGTGAACCAAATCGGTCAGGTTGCTGTTTTCGATTACATTTCCCTTCACTATAACCTGTCCTTTATCGTCAACAGATAGCGTGGGGCTGCGCGAAATATGATCGAGCAAAATTCGTCCCTTGTTCCTTACATTTTTAGGCAATCCTGCTAGTATGGTATCTTTATTGCTTTCAACGCTTTTCATTTCAACAGTCAAGGGCTTGTTCATTTCCTGGTCTCTCATATTTATGTACTTTTGTAGCATTTGATTGTACTGAATTTGTTTCAGGTCTGCTGGCACGTTTTGCTTAGCAAGCAACTGTTGCATGTTGCTATCCATATCGCTAAGTTGCTGCACCGCCGGATTACCCAAAACTTGTTGTTGCTGCATTAAATGAACTAAATGCTGGGGCACCAATGCCATTTTTCTGGCCATTACTATTTGCGCAATGCTTCACCCAACAGACCTGCGGCTATACCCAAAATCGGACCGATCAACGCTGGCAAAAAACCGCCACTTTGTCTCACAATGATTGATTTTTTCTTACTAACCGTAATCTTTCTGTCAACCAAACTTCGGAGTGTTTTTTGGTATTTTTTCAGACTTTTCGTTTCTTTTTCTGACAATTTTACATTACCGACTAGTATGTTGTGTATGACTTCAACCAGACACAAAATCAAATCATGATTAGCCGTTGCAATGATTGCTTTTTGCTGCTTTTTATTAGCTTTCAACAACACTTTCAGGAAATCAAAATTTCGTTTCAACCTTGTACTCATACTACCGTACACACAACCACTCAGATCGGTACATAACAGTAACACTGCTCATTCGGAAAAATATTTGTCCTTAAGCGTATTTCATCGTGTTGTTGATGCGGCGATAAATCCACCAATAAATAACCATAAGGTACCGAACAGGCGTCGTTGTAGGCTTGCATAAAGTACTTTTGTTGACCGGGAAACACTTGTCTAGCCAGCTGACTACATTGTAGTTTGTCACTTACATTTTTCAGCAAAAACAAATACTGCGTATTGATTCGGGCCGTACGCAGGCACTTTAGAAACAAGTTTTGCGTAATCAGCAGTACGGACACATTACAGTGGTGTGTATATTTGCAAAACAGTTTATCCAATTGTTCGGTCTTGGCGCTCAAATCGTTTGCAAAATCGTCCAATACTACGAATTTCGGTACTTCAATTAGCTTGCTAAACTGTTCCAAAGACGGCAATCCTTCGTGCATTTGCACTCTAGCCTGTTTAGCTAAATCTTCGTAGGCAGGCTGCCACAAACTGTAACACCAAATAATCTGTTGCGGTGGCGTGTCAAATAAGTAGTCGATATTTTCGATCAATCGTTTTACTAATTCCGTCTTTCCGCTTTGCGTACTACCACTGACAATTACAGGGTGTGCCAAAAAAAAACAACCCAGCAGATTTTTCGCTGTAGCAACCGCAAATCTCAACCGATTTCAATGAATTCTTTTTTAAATGAAAGATAAATAAATCCTTAAAAGACTGCTGACATTTTCATTAATGTACTCTGCTTAGTTCCTGAGATATTGGCTCTCAAAATCAAAACAGTGATTTTGGCAGTGAACAAGAGGGATTTTTTTATTATTCTGCACTTCGTAATAAAACGGATTCCTGCTACTGCTAAGGGCTCTTGGAGGTTTTACAGGTGACACAAAAACTCTGTTTACTTCAACACTAAAGTATCATTAGCCTTAGCACTAGGAATCTGCTTTATTATGAAATGCAACAGAATCGCTCTTGTTCCTTGCCAAAACCTGTTTCGACTAGAAGGCAAATATCTCAAGAACTAAACTGTGAATCTCAATAAAAATTGCACCAATCTTTGAAGGATTTATCAGTCTTTCATTAAAAAAAGGATTTATTCAAATCGGTTGACATTCATGGTGAAAGAAAATGGGGGTTTTTTTAATTTTTGGGTGGTGGTTTTTTATATTACACGGATGCACTAAACGAATATCCATTAGGGATCGTAACCAAATGGCTCGGCGTAACCGTCAGCACACACAACAACCTTATTCCACACTGGCCTATAACGCTTACCCTGCTCAAATGTCACTACTTTGCGATCGCTTGTGCGTCCGATTTTTCGTCTCACCACCTCGACCTGCGTGTCCGGCTCCTTCTCCAAATGATTCAAAACCAAACGCTTCATCGTGTCGAAATTCAACTTACTTCCTGTTCTGCTATCGATCGTAAACCCTCGAATTTTCGTTTTGTGCACGAATTCGTTCGCTTTTGGAGACCAAATTTTGAGACCATAGGCCTAAAATACAATTTTGAATGTCAGCTAAAAAAATATACATACCTTCGGGCCACCGCAAACAAACTCGTCGATATACGCGCCCTCTCCATAATCGACCAACTCGTCCGACATTTCACCCAAAAACGACCCCAATGGCGGCATGTACTGATCGGGCTCGTCTGTGTTGACCAAAAATATGATGGAATCTGTGTCGCAATAGAGCACTCTCTGTCCCAATCGAGCCAAATACTTCCACAATGTCAATCGGGCCATAGCTGTTGTAAACGCGGCGTAAGCCACGCTAACGTGGGGCATTCCCGTCACAAATTCCGATTCGTGTTTGTACGTCACACAGACCATCGAATCGTTGACGATTCGGATAGCCAAAATCTCCTTCGTTGGATCTGCCACGAACGCAAAATATTTGTCGGGCTCCGTAAAATAGGCCACCGAATTCAAATCGGCTCTCTGGCCCAATTTGCCCCAAAAACTGTTGGCCATCAATTTGCCGAGCTGCCTCAGGGATGGATTGTGGGCGATGTTGTCTGGATTCAAATCGATTCCCTCCCTCTCCTTGTACATCTCAATAAATTGCCGGCGTTTGTCTGGGTCTGTGCCAACCTGTAACAAAAAAAGAAATATAGATATAGTCAATTTACTACTGTACATACTTTCTCCGGCCAACCGCTGTTCTCGATTTTTAGAGCCAACGCCCACTGAATGTAACTCGTAAACAGGCCCGTTTTGGGGTCTTTGCCATCGTACTGCGCCATGTACGGCCAATGCAGCACTTCGTACACATCCAACACGCTGTAGCCGTGCTCTACCGCCTCGTACAACTCCCAAGATACGTACGTACCCGTCAGCGCCCGTTCTTCATCGCTATGACCGCACTCCTCCGACTGCTGCTCCATACAGACCATACACAAACCAAACATGAGCTTTCCGTTGCATCTGCAGGGCAAAATCGGGTGCAAAAGATTTTTCGGGGGCAACACGCGACACTTCACTAGGCCGTTGTACGGCTGGGACCCTCTCGTAATCGGCTTAAACGAATCCGTGATCACCAATGGCATGTCTACGGGGTATTTGCCTCTCGTATTGACCGCCGGATACAAACTGATTATCTGAAAATATTGAAATTTAGCACAATATTGTAGGGTGTTGGCACTTACATCGTAATACAGAATCTTCTCATTGGGCGCGCATTTGTGATGCAATTTGAAACCACTCACTCGACCGCCGTAGAAGGCATCTCTGGGATTCAGGGGGTCCATCACGTCTGCGCAATTTTCTTTGTAGAATTTGCGCATTTCGGGATTTTCAGCCAACTCCTTCTTTACGCTGCACTCCCACGCCTCAGACAACGTGTAGCCCTCACTCAAAATCGATTCCCGCCGATCCATCGTTTTGTCATAGGCGTCTTCCGCCGTCATTCCGTTCGGCAACATTTGCGCTCTATCCTTGAAACACTTGGGACAACCGTGCCAGGCACAACCGTAATACTCAAAACCGTGATGAAGACTGGCACCCGTGCTTACCTGGCGCAACAGCCCGTCCAACTTGTAGCCGCCCAGCGTCTTGTACTCACCACCGTTCTTGGAATGTTGGATCATTCTGTCGTTTTCAGCCATTTTGTCCCTGTGCGCGATCCACTTCAAATACCGGAGGGCATCGGCACTCTGCTTACTTTCTCGCCGAAATCCGCCTTCGGGAACCAATGCTATTGTCTCGGGAACCAAATGATTCTTCCGAAAATGCAAATTGCAGCAACCGGCGATTGTGATCGATTCTAGGAAGCAATCAATGCCCGTTTGGGTCTGCAAATCCGCTCTGAATCGCATGGCTGCTCGCAACAACACCTCTACGTCCTGCTTACAATATTTGACCATTTCCTGGCCAAAATCCCATTGCTGACCCGTTTCTCGCAAGCGCTTCTGTTCTTCAGCGTGCCATTTGACAAGGGAATCGCGTTCTTTCTCACTTCTACTGTCTGGGTCGAAATACTGGAGATCTGGCAGGGGGCCAACGTACTGCTGATTAGCGGCCGTATTGAACAAATAGGGAAACTCGCCTTTGCCGATCTTCAAATTGAACGCCTTGCCCAATGCAGAGAGCTTCATAGGCAAATAGGACAACGTGTCAAGCACTTTCACAGACTCCGCCTCGAGACACAAGATTTCCAGCCCGCGCACGAGCACTTTCGGCTTCACACCCTGTCTGTGCAGATAATTCAATAGGAACTGGCCGTCGTAGCCCTTCATGTTGTGCGCCAGAGCCGTCACACCGTGGCAATGTCGCCCGAACAAATAGCCGCAAAAATCGTCCAGAGCCGTCTCCCCCACAAACGTCCGAATTTTTGCGTCTGTCTGGCCGCAGACCTCACAATTGGATTCCGGCGCTTCGAAGCACCGATCGCACACTTTCCAGGACACGACGCAATTGCACTGGTGTTCGTAGATCTCGCCGTATTTGTTCTGGGAAACCGCTTTCTCCTGTGTGCACTCCAAATCGAAAAATAGGAATCTGGCATCGCGCAGACCTTTTCTGGGAATGTACTTGGGCATGTAACACACGTGATTCGTGTTACGCGATACGTCCTGCCTGCATAGATTGCATTTGTACTGTCCGCACACGTGCGCCGTTTCCACTTTGCACCCGCACTGCTTGCACCTCCGATACAGAGCACAAATGGGCGTTGTTTTGCGCCGCAGACCACCGTTCACCTCGACATAATCTCTCAGATGTTTCTGCAGACACTCCGGCGACCGGAAATATCTGTTGCAATCCACACAATGCATACTGGCCGTTTGGACGCAAGGGGGCGTAGCGAAACAACACTTACACCTAGCCGTGCACAGGTGCTTTGTTTTCTCACTGTAGCCAACATCGCACAGATCACACCAATACGTTGTACCGAAAAAACTGGCCATGGATGTCAACAAGGCGCACTGTTCATCCCAAATGAACAAATTTATGGGAACCGGGGCTACGGGGCCTTCGTAAACTTTGCCGTAAAAGGCGTCTCTGTCCCACACTTTGAGCTGGTACTGTGGGGGCATTGCTTCCTGTAGCTTTTCAAATTCGGGCTGTCTGCAACTGCCGCGATGACGGGACAAATTGGCTGCTCGCATCAACTCTTCTGCGAGCTTTCTCTGTTTTGTTTGTCGTTTTCTGTCCCCCTCAATCACATTCTTGTACAGGCGTTTCTTCTCAGCACTGTCATCTTTTTCGTGTCTGGCGATGCCCGTTACGATGGCTCTGGCAACGCACAGATCGTCGCTTTTGTTTTTCATGGCGATGAAACCACTGCCGTGTCCCGCGCCGACCTGCTCATCGATAAACTCCTGGAAATTGCCCCGAAATCTGCGCTTCTTTCCAGGGCCGTGCGCGCCCGGCAACTTCACTTTGGTGGTGCTGATTTCCATAGGCTTACGCAAATCAATCTCCTTGTTGGACTGCACGATCTTTTGCAGCAAATGCAGCACTTTATCGGCCGTCAACTGGGATTTCTTGCAAAACGGGACTAACAGCGCCTCTGTCATTCCGTGCGCACGCAACTCCAATCCGACCCGATGACTGTCGTCTGTACAATCGTCAAACGCACTGAAACAATCTACTTTTAGAATGTATTGTACAATGAACTGAGGCACAAAGGTTAAATAAGAAAAAGTCGGTGGCGTACCCAGGATTTTGCAAAGGGGGTGGTTTTTAGCTTGCCTGGTTGGGCCGCTGCCCAACAAGGGCGAGAAAATTTCGCAAAATTAGCCTTCAAAAACGTGCTTAAAAAGCATTCTGAGTTCTGCGGAAGGGGAGAAATTTTTAAATGCATTTAATAGGGGAGAAATTAAAATAGGAGTTATTCTGAGCATAAAATAGACAGTTTTAGCACATAATTAATTTACTTCTCTTGTTTTTGTCTATTTTTCCTCCCTACCTCCACGGTACTGTTATTTTACTATAGTATAGTAAAACAAAAATTAGTAATAGTAATGGTATTTTTCTAGTAGCAAAATAATAGTAAAAAGTAAAATTATGAGCCAATAGTAAAGTAAAAATTAAATTACCAAACGGGGTCAATAGTAAAATAGAAATTTTACTACTATTTTACTAGTTTTTGGCGAATTTCAGCCAATATCTTGATTAATTTTGCACTAAGGTATGTGGGTGACTCAGATTTTGCACATTTTTCCTCTAAACTTCTGGAAAACCTCGTATCACGATCAAATTCAGCAACTATTTGGCCCCAACATCGGTCAGTTATAAGATCTTGGCATAATTTATGCAAAATTGGACCTTATGACTTGCAAAATCATAGTAAAATACAATGTAGTAGTAAAATGAGTAAAATTATTAGTAAAAACAAAAATTAGTAAAATCGGAGCTGCTTGATAGTAAAACAAAAATAAAAATTAAATTGAAGAGCTAAATTTGTAGTAAATTTAGTAAATAGTAAAATAAAAATCCACTAGCAAAATAACAGTACTCCACGGCAAACGGGTGTACACACCCTACACCCCCTGGGTACGCCACTGGAAAAAAGTTACAAAAAGTTGTGTATAGAAGAAAATAAAGGTACACACCTGTCAATTAACCTCTGAACGGCCCCTCTAATGAGGGCATCGTGATCCGCAACATCGTCCAAATCTGTCAGCCGCAACATGTATGTGGTGCCCGTCGTTTTGAACATCTTAACACGACGCTCAAATGTTCGTTCGAATTCGATGTGTCTGCCCAAATCGTCGGCTGCTCCGCCTCCGACTTGCCGCCCGAACGAGGGACCGGCGATCCACGAATCGGGGGTGTTAAAATCGGCCATAAACTCCTCGAACACGGGGTCGTCCTCATCATCTTCCCCCAAAACTGCGTTCCAGAAACTGTCTGTGCCGAATTGCGAAACGTCGGCGTCTGTTTGGGCCGTTAAAAAGCAATATCTGCGCCAAATTCGAGACAACAGCGCTTCGTTTTGACTCCACACAACGTCCTGTGTACGTATGAATGCGTTTAGCTCACTCAACGATGCTTTCTCAACCCACTCCATAACTATGCGACCGACCGACTGATAGCCCTCAGAAACCGAGAAATGGCGACCAAAAAGCAACCAGACAAGATGACGTGTAGTGGGCGGAGCTAATGACGTGATCTTTTTTACTCGGTCTGCTATTGGTCGATTTGGAGGCGGGGCAAATTACTCCGCGCCGACCGAGGGCGTAGCATCGCGACATAAAATAACACTATATTGCTTACTCAAACTGGTGTGAAAAGAAGCTACTCTGCTATTGAAACAAATTCACACACAGTTGTAGAGCAAAATTTGATTGCACATTCGTTTATTTAGCTGATGGTTATAAAGAAATTGTGTTTACCAACTTCGTTAAGGGACGGCGTCAAAATGGGCTAGGTGGATCTGGTGCCAGATCTTGTATTTGCCCCCAGATCTGGCCCAAGATCTGTGCCCAGATCTGTGGTAGCGATGGGCCCAGATCTGGGGTAGAACCCCAAATCTGGCTTCGCCGGCCGAACTTTTTTAGCCGGTCGGTTGACGGGCCGCTCCTAACAACTGAATTAGTAATGAGGGCACCGCTGGTTTTTATGCATGTAGTTGTTATGCAGGCGCTGGCGCTTGAGCTTCACTTCTTTCGCAGAGCAACGTTATAGTTCCTTGTAGTAAATTTTCCGGTCTGCAGTCTCAGCACCGTCAGAGGATTAAATTTTCCACCTCACTGTGCCCGTAATTCGTCAGCCTACTGCAAACGACTTATTTGTGCCAGAGTTCCAGCCTTGCAAAACGCTGCTAGAAAACACAACATTGACTCTCAGTTCTACAGCGCCAGAGTAAAACTTGTAATGGAATTTGGCACTCATTTCTCATTTGATTAATATCCCTTTCGTTCACAAAAATAAATGGGACTCGCTTCTCCTTCGAATAACACCAAAACCTAGAGGTTTTTTCGGATTTTTTTAGCACAGATGAGAACCCGTCGTGCCACAGTTTCAAGGAAGCTTTTCAGAAGCCCCCTAATAAAAGGAAAATTTTATATTGAAATTGACACACGTCCGTAACTCTGGCAAGCAAAAATCTGATTGATCGAAATTAAGTTCCGCCCACTTAATTAAAAGTAGAAAATAAAGTAAAAATAAAAAGTAGAAAATAAAAATCAGAAAAGTAAAATTGAAAAGTAGAAAATGAAAAGTACAAAATAAAAATGAGAAAAGTATAAATGAAAAGTAGAAAACAGAAAAGTAAAAATGAAAAAACAGAAAAGTAAAAATGAAAAAACAGAAGAGTAAAAATGAAAAGTAGAAAAATGAAAGTCAGAAAATGAAAACCGAAAAGTAAAAATGAAAATCAGAAAATGAAAAGTAGAAAAGTAAAAACAGAAAAGCAAAAAATAAAAAGTAGAAAATAAAAAGTAAAAATGGGCGGGGCCTAAATAATTGGACCAATCAGATTTTTGCCCGACAGTCTCACCCCCTGTACTACTGCGGCCCAACCAGGCACTTTCAAAATTTTACACCCCCCCTTTCCTGAAAATCCTGGATACGCCACTGAGCAAATCTGTCCAACCAAAATACAATTAATATATTTACAATAGGCACAATTAAAAATAAATTCAATATATTGTTGGCTCAGCTTCAGATCTTTAAATAAACAGACAGTACTACTTACAAAACAGATCACAATAAAAAAATAGCCGTGTTTTTCACAGGAAAGGCCGACCACAAAAATAATTTATGTTTTTGACCACAACTTGGCGATATGCTAGCGTAACGGGGTGTTTTAAAGCGTTTGCAGCATACTATACGATATACGGTATTATACGGTATCGAAAATACTATACGGTATTTTTATAGCGGTCCCATCCCTAGTGGTGACTGACCGCTGTGCGTAAGAAGCTTAGTATAGGCAACTACATATCACAGGGAAAACTCAGTAATGTTCATGTTTCCAACTGTCAAAGCGGTAGTTTGCTGTTAAAAAAGTTTGTTTTCATAGCTTCTACAGTACTATCTGCATTTTGTTGCAAGTTGCTGAACGTACAGTAGTGTTCCGATACTGAACTGATACACATATCAAGGGTACAAAGCTATTTTTAGCTTGTAAAAACCTGCGTTTAGCACAACGGTTCCAAACTTGAGCTTTGCATTGACAGCATGCGCAGTCAGACGGCCAAAAAAACACTGCGTACAATCAACGTTTTACTAACAGGTGAGCAACTAAGAGAGAGAGAACAGCAAAGCGTAGCAAGAGTGCAGAGCCTATCAGGAGTGCCCTTAGGGCTAGCTCAGGTAACTGGTTCCAATCCAAGCCCTAGCTACAACAAAACGACCTGCAATACACTTGCATACGCGCTAAATACGATGTTTATTAACGGAGCCAAACATACATTGTACATCAATATAATTCAGACATGCATTCCTTTCAAACATCGTAAGAATCGTTGTCCGTCTGTTATTTTCAACTCGGCGTTGTACGACGCAGTGATTGACGCTGAATTGCCGGTCTTGCGTGATTTAGAAAAAGACCGCTCAGCATCGACAAACTAGCGTTACGTGTGTACCACAGCGTATCGCACGTCCTTGCCGTTTCCGTTTTTCTGGGGAGGCGATTTGTATACACGCCGACAAAATTGGTCGGTCCCCCCTCCCAACTTGTCCGGATTAACGAGACATGACTTAATCAGTACCTGAGGTTGCCAACTGCCTTAGCTCCATCCTTTGCCCTTTCCTATGAAATGCCTGATTGATTAATTATTTTTTTATTTAGTAGGCATAAATTTCGCGAAGAATTATTATAATTTTTTATTGTGAGTGAGTGCAGCAATGGACAGTTACGCTACAATAATTAGAGATGCAACCGTGAACCCGTATTATCCGGTATATAGGCCTACCGGGTAATCCGGTATTTTTCAGCTCCAAGACACTATCCGAATCCGGTTTGTTTTGTAGCTATACCAGATACCACATAGCCAAAAGTTGGGGATCAGGTGTAGCTGGGGGGAATCAGGAACCGATCCCAAAATGAAATTAATGTGTTTAATGATCATAATTAATTACACATTAACAAGTTTTATCCATAACTATCGATTATCGATTATCGATTATTATTTTTTTGGCAAAATTCCAGAATTTCAAAATCGTCTAAAATGGTCATGTCATATACCTATCATTTGGAAGCCCTTCGCCTGACGAGTCTAATGATCACTAAATCAGCATAGGGCACGCCCCGGAGGCCTGGTTTGCCAAATATAACAGTACCCTAAGAAACGCATCAGTATAGGCACGTTCCAGAGGGCCTGTTTTCCAAATATAAAAATACCCCTAGGGGAGGCATCAGTATAGGCACGTTCCGGAGGGCCTGTTTTCCAAATACGTATAAAAATACCCCAGGGGGACGCATCAGTATATGGCACGCTCCGCAGGACCTGTTTTAAAAACATAAAAATAGCTACCCCTAGGGGAGGCATCAGTACAGGGCACGCTCCGGAGGGCCTGTTTTCCAAATATAAAAATACCCCTAGAGGTACGCATCAGTATAGGGCACGTTCCGAAGTCGCGTAGTCATAAGAAAGTTAATTAATTAATATATAGTCCATTTCTGACCTTCCCTGATTTTTCTCCCCGCAGGTACAGCTAACCCCAGAAGGCTATCTTTCTTTTCTTTGTTTAGCTTGATCTGATGAGAATACTTGGAGAGAATTATTCTGTTGTGGCTTCATTTGTTTGAGATTAGGGCCACCGAAAATCGGCAACTGCAGAAAATGCCGCTGCAACTGCAGAAAATGCCGCTGCAATTGCAGAAAATGGCAGTCATTGCGGAAAATATGAAAGTTTTGCCGAAAGTGCTATTGTGCAATTTGTACAGAAAACGTCTTTATAGTGCTGTAATTTCATGCTTATAAATGCGCTTTTGCAATTCTGGCCAATGTCGAGTTTATCTGCTTGGCATTGTTTCTCTCTCACTTGTTTCAGAATTTCTTCTTGGCTTACGTTTTGCTTTTGGACTCTCAAAATAAATTTGATAAATTCCTTTTATTACGGTGGTCTTCTTCAAAAGGGGTTGGTGTAGTGTAACTGGGTGTCATCTGGAAAAAACCTTTCGAATGTGAACTGAAACAATTAAAGATTTGCCAATAACAGCGAAAACAGTGCTTTCCCCCAGACTGGTGATGCTGAGTGTAGCTTATTGAACTGTGGCAACATGCAATTGGGACTTACTTATGTTAAATCCTAGCCGTACAGCGAAGATTCACTCTAAGGTAATATGCTATGATGCTGCATACATTCTAGTACATCCAGAATACGCTAGTTGATGTTCATTCATATGTGATTATAGTAAAAAATTTCTACAAAATCTAACGTAATCTGATGTAATGGAATGTGACACGGATATGAACCTGCGATGTACATAGCAACGATTTAGCGTAATTACAGTCAGGCACTTAGCGCCGTTTATGTTACCCACACCATATGGTACCGGTACCTAGGGTAGTGGTTGGTACCATATGGTACCACCACAGGCCCCGAACGTGGGGGTACCATATAATATGGTACCACTACCTAAGGTACCGGTAAATATGGTGTCGGTACCATAAACGGCGTTAAGTGCCTGACTGAATTATGTACAAATTTTTTTATGTTGCCGCCATGCATGGGCCGGAAAAAATTCGGAGGGGGGTAGGGGGGCCTGGAGACCTCGGGGGGGGATCCCCGAAAAAAGGCGAAAAAAAAACGCCTATTTTGCCTTAAATAAGCGAAAATTTAAGGGGTGGGGGAGGGGGTATGGACGGCCGAGGGGAGGGGTATACCCCCTTACCCCCTGCCCATGTATGGTTGCCGCAGAGCAAACACTGCACTCATCATCATCAGTCTGGGACAAAACACTGTTTTCACTCTTTGAAATTGAATAGTTTCAAATTGATATGCTTTCAGTTGATTTTCAAAATGTTTTCTTGCAGATAAAATGCGCTGTTATCACAAAACAGTCCGTTTTACAGGGTTGCCAGGTTTTTCACACTAGGTCCCCCTACTTTTCAGATCAAATCCCACACTTCCCTCTACCATTTGCAAAAACCCCTACCAAAAACTAGTGTTCCGACGATATCAGAATTCGACGATATTCGATATCGATATTTTCAGCTCAATATCGATCGATATTTATAGTTATGCAAGAAAATCTGAAAATTTTATAGAGGAAACTGCTCTCGCTGCTTATCAGTCACGCACTGATGCAATCAGCGATGTGATATCAATTAAGTAGAGAATCGCAGAAAAGCCCTTCAATGAAAAGGTTGACCCCTCAGGCCGATGCCCCACCCTCATCTCATCAGGCTCATGACATGATGAGCTCAGACTGAATACCTTATTTTAACTTTATTTTAATGACAAATAAGCCAAAAACCTTGATAGTAGTAAACAATCGGACTTTTTTGCCTACCATCGTTTCAACCACCCATCAGCCGGCGGTAGCCCTCAGGATTTGAAAATTTACTGTTTTTAGAGAAATAAACTTGGTGTCAGTTTTGTTTTTTTTGTACTTTCCCAAAAATATCGATGCGAAGTATGATGTGCGTAAGATGTGAAGTAGCCTATTTTTGGTGGCCCTAGTCTCAAACAAAGTAAAAATGTTTCTTGCATACATAAAATGATGAATGAATAGGGCATCCAGCTCAATAAACAAAACACTCTTTTAGAGGAAGGATGGCGGCGACCAACTTACGTGATAAGCGACGAGAAATAATGAACGAAATGGCCAAAGATGACAAGAGCGAATTGTTGGCCAGCCGCAAACGGCAGCACAGTTCGTCTGACTCTGACAGCGACGACGAGCAACCGTTCAAGCGTCCCGCCTTTGGTCACTCTATAGACCAGCCGCAAAACAGTCTCAACTCCACTGACGCTGCCACTGACATAGGCAGCCGTTTGATGCAGAAAATGGGTTATGTAGCAGGCACCGGGTTGGGCGCAAAGGGTCAGGGCAGAACGGAGCCGGTTCCTTTGTCCACGCAACGGGGTAGACGCGGTCTCGGACACACCACCACCGCTGATCTGGGCATCGACTACGATCTGAAATGGGACGAGTCGAAGGAAAAGGTGTTAGTGGCATAAATGGTTCGCTCAGCACAGAATGAGTGATTCAGGCCGAGGTGACAGAACAAGTGAGATGGATGCACCCTTGTGAAGACGAACCACCTACCAGCTCTGAAATGGAACAGTGGATGTTGCTTGGACCTGTACGTGGAGATATGGATAAAAGGTCTGAGGGGATTGACCGTAATTTAGCCATCAATCGGACTTTTTTGGCTTACCATCCCGTCAACCCCCTCAGCCGAAATGCTAGCCCGTGTCAGGGTTCGTGAAGGTCAGGGAATATATAATTTCTCAGGGGAAAGTCAGAGGATTTTGAGTCTTGTCAGGGGAAATTTGGTTGCCACTCCGTAAAAACATTCAATCTCTGGGTTGTAGAAACAGCAATGAAAGCGCCTGTAATTCAGTCACTCCTTTATCAGTGCGTTCTTTAAGGTTTATTTTTCAAAACTTTATCGCCCTGGTTGGTCCAAACTATTCCGAACTACTTCAAACTACTGAAATTGTTAGTTCTATGCTCTGAATATATTTCAAACCCGTTTTGAAGGATAATTTTTATAATATTTCTTGCTATGCTTGGGCGGTAAGAAATTGCGGCAGCCGTGCGCATGTTGGGCACTAGTTTTTGGGTAAGAAATATCACATTCAGCGTGAAGATATTTTGAAACGGTCAGGGGATTTTTTGGCTTTTGTCTGGGAAGTTTTGGATGGCCGGAGCGGCACGAACCCTGTCGTATGTCTGTACATGAGGTTTTGCTTTGAAACCCGTCAGGACTATGTTTCACTTTCAGAAGAAACTAAAAATAGACGATGAGTTTGATTTCTGCAGTGCCGACGTACTGAGCAGGATGCTTAAAGCGAAGACTGTCTTTGACGAATTGAACGACAGAGACCTGAGGAATGCTCGAACTCGTGCCAACCCCTTCGAAACTATTAGAGGTGCCATCTTTCAAAACAGGTTTGGTTTGGAACGCTTTCTCAATATGTAACGGAAACTGTTTTTGGTGTTGTAGAGCAGCTATGAAGATGGCAAATATGGATGCTGTTTTTGATTGGATTTTGACAAATCCCAGACACCCGGTAAACACAGATAAAGCCTGGGTTCCGTCGGACCCGTTCCACAAGGATCTCTTCTATTTCGCTGACATTTGCGCCGGACCTGGGGGCTTCACTGAGTACGTGCTCTGGAAACGAAGCTTCGGTGCCCACGGCTTCGGATTCACTTTGAGAGGTGCCCGTCCTTCTGACTAAACTGACACCGGTTCTATTACTTTGTCAGCTGAACTGACACCAGTTCTGTTTCTTTGTTAGCAGAACTCAGAACGTTTCTATAACCTTGTAAGCTGAACTCAGAACATTGCTGTAACTTTGCTAGCAGAACTCAGAACATTTCTATAACCTTGTAAGCAGAACTCAGAACATTGCGCGCAACTTGGTTAGCCAAACTGACAACATTCGTAACTCTGTTAGCAGAACTGATGACATTTCTGTAATTCTGTCAGCTGAACTCAGAATATTTCTGTAGCTTTGTTAGCAGAACTCAGAACATTTCTATAACTTTGTAAGCAGAACTCAGTACATTGCGCGCAACTTGGTTAGCCAAACTGACAACATTCGTAACTCTGTTAGCAGAACTGAGAACATTTCTGTAATTCTGTCAGTCAGCTGAACTCAGAATATTTCTGTAGCGTTGTTAGCGGAACTCAGAACGTTTCCGTGATCAAATTTAGGGAAAGACGATTTCAAGCTGGACAAATTCCTGGCAGCGTCGCCTGAAATGTTCGAGCCATATTATGGACCGGCTAGGGACGGCGACATAATGAACCCTGAAAACTTGCTGGCCTTCGAGAAACTAGTCAAAGAGGCTACCACAGATGGTGTGCATCTGGTGATGGCTGACGGGGTTAGAATTTTTAGCCTTTCTACCATACATGGGCCGGGGGGGGTATACCCCTCCCCCTCGGCCGGCCATACCCCCCCCCCTCGGCCGTCCATACCACCCCCTCGGCCTTCAACCCCCCCTCCCGGAGGGAGAAAATTTCGCTTATTTAAGGCAAAATAGGCGTTTTTTTTGCCTTTTTTCGGGGGGGACCCCCCCTCCCCCGAGGTCTCAACCCCCCCCACCCCCCCTCCGGATTTTTCCGGCCCATGTATGCTTTCTACTTTTCTTTTCTTTAACCCTTCAAAGTCGCCTAACAGTAACCTCTTGTAAATACGCGAACACGAATATTTTCGAATCGAACTCTTCTGAACTAACGACGCGGGATTCCAGTGGGCTTGTGATTCTTTTCATTTCAGGGATTTTCGGTTGAAGGTCAGGAGAATATTCAAGAGATCTTGTCCAAGCGTCTGTATCTGTGTCAATTCTTATGCGCCGTATCCATTCTCAGAAGCGGTTAGTTAGTTAGTCCTTGCAGATTTTCTTCGTTGTATTAGCCAGGCAGTTGCGCTGCTTTGTAGGTGGCAATTTCGTATGCAAATTATTCGACTTGTTCACGCCGTTCAGTGTGGGTCTGGTTTATCTGCTCTACCGGGCATTCGACCGGGTTTGTATTCACAAGCCGCACACCAGTCGTCCGGCCAACTCCGAAAGGTAACCGACTGTGCATGAGCAGTTTTCTTAGCCGTCAACTTGGTTCCAGGTATCTGATCTGTCAAGGGTTGCGCGCCGACAGTCGGCCTATCTGCGAGTACCTGCGTTCTGTCAACGATAAATTGGATCAGTTAAGTAAATCCTCGTCTAAGGAAGATGTCACAGAGGTGGTGCCCTTGGATTCTGTGCTCAAGGACGAAGTAGAATTCTGTAGATACGTGCGCCAATCCAACGAAAGGTACTACTTGGACTAGCATGTCATGTGAGGGGTAGGATTTCGAAATCCGGGGGTAGTGGGCCTTGAAATGACGGAATTTTTTTACTAAAATCACCGTTTTTTTGCTTGTTTTCGTTGATATCGTTTTAAATAGGGCGTTTTTACCACCTGTACGGCTAATTTAAGCTAATTTTTTTTCGTGTACACAGAAAATAAGCGCGAAATTACCAAAAAAATCGATTAAGTGGTTTCAGTAATACATGTGACAGGCCGATGGTGGAGGGGTTGGTTGAGGAGGGTCTGGCGCCGACCGGGGCCGGGGTCTGAGCCTAAATTGTAGGGGGGTGGTTGTGTACTAAAAAAGCTCAAAAATCGCAATTGTTAGGTTAAAAATCGTCAAAAATCGCTAATTTTGGCCAAAATACAGCTAAAAACTGTTGTTTTACCGGCGATTTTAGCAGTTTTAGTGTCTGAAAGTCTAACAAATTGTAAGAATTTGCTGAAAAAGTTGCTTACAGAAAAACGTCTCTGACAAACAAGGGGCCGATCGGGACTTTGGCCTAAGTCGGGTGGGGCAGACCCCCGGACAGACCTCCCTGTTGCATGTGTGGTTTCAGTTTGTAAGAGTCAGTGAGAAGGGATAGTTAGTTTGTAGCTTGGCTGAGAGACAAACCTTCTATCTGGACAAGTACAGAGTGTTCGCCAAGAACGTCGGGCTGCTGGAGAATAAGCAGGAGGACCTGCGCCAAGCGTGTTTGAAGTTCTGGCAGGTGCCCGACGTGAGACGGAACGAGCCGCCCCGACCCAGTCCCAGTATGAAGTTTTCAGAACTGACCAATGTCAGTGAACTCAGTCGGTAGTAGTGCTGCTGCCACACCAATCTGTTTCAGTTGCAGTCTCCTCACAGTTTGTCCTATTCTTCGAAACGGTGCAACGCTTTAACCAAAGAAATTCTGAGCCGCTATAAGCACGACATCGCCGGACTGGACTACAGAGTCGTTCTCAACACCGAAGAACCCCAAGTGCTCTTGTGCTGCGGTGTGAGTTTGAAACGTTGTACGTGTAAAATTCGAAATCACCCGTTGCATACATGTACTAGGGGGGTTTGGTTGGTTACTAGCTGATAAGACCAAACCCCCCTCCCGAGACCGGTTAAGGGGCCCCCTCGACCCAAAAATACAAGTACTAGTAGTGGCTCCAGTACTAACAAACTGGCTCAGAAATCAATAATTTTTAGCCTAAATTCAAAAGCATTTGGAAACCGAATTTGGCGTTTCCACTCTGATATTTAAGAGAAATCGGTGCTTTTGGAAGCCCTTTTTGTCACTTTGCTTGTTTTTAGCTCTAAAACGCTATTTGGCAGCTTAAAATAGCGATTTTTAGCGTCCTTACTGAAAAAAACGTGCTAAAAACGCATTTCCAGGCGTTTTGGAGCTTTTTGAAATTTGGGACCCCCCGTCTGGGCGAACCCCCCCCTCGACCCCCCACCTGGGGAAACCCCCCCTCCCCCCACGTCGGCCCGGAGTTCTTACATGTATGCTCTTACCCCTCCCCCAGGTCGACCCGGAGCTGTTACATGTATGCCACTTATCACCCTCCATTTATTTCTGGTGCCTGTGTGCCCCATAGGCGGATGTTCTCTTACATGTATGTCCGATAACAACATATATTTTGTTCGTTGGTGGTGGCTCTTCCGAAAGAACTAGGGGTGATTTGGAAAGGGTTAAAAGTCCTAAATACGTCAGTATAGTACGTCACTGTTTTGTTTAAGAGATCGTTCAACTATCTCTGGTCGGCGGCGCATGAGCGCTGGGAGCCTTTGGGAGTGCGATTTTCTTTGCCCAAAAACTCACTGCTTTATGTCGAGATCAGCTTCCGATTCAAAGGACAGGTGCTTCTGATTGTTGCTCATGCCATGACTAGAATAAGAAGAGTGAGTTCATGTATTAGGGTCAAGGTCAACAAAAATGCCATCTGCTTCGCGTTCTGGACGCTCACACTTTGGCAGGAATGAACATCAGCAACGAAACATTTGACAAGCGGTACGGAGGAGCTACCTTATTCTCCCAATTAACTATAAATGGTCGGTTTAGGCAATCGGCAATTTTCAAGTTCTGTCGTGCGGTGAGTCAAGAAGCCATAGAGAAGTGGGCTAATACCGGACTGGGACTGGTGCGGCAGGCTGAAGTCATTCGACTTGGACAACTCGGCAACTTGAAGCCAAGGTGGTTGTCTTTCTCAACTGTCTAAGCGCCATGCACTGTGATGGGATGGTCACAAAATTGTAGCGCTGTAACCTTTATCAAAGGGACTACTTTATCTGGCCTGGTTCTTCGGAACCAAGTTCAATGGGAGAAACGTCCTGAACTGAATTTTTTCTGGACCAAAATCTGTTTAGTTTGTTTGTTGGTGTAAATAAATGATTACATAGTTTCAGATTGTCTTCTGCCAAAATAAAGGGCGCCAAGCACATAATCTGCTACGAAACGGAAGCCGAAGACTACACTCATGTTCATTACGTGGCCTGCAAAGGTCTTTCCCTCTATCGCACTGTTCGTGGTCAGTTCATAGCATAGCAGACATAGGCCGGTTAAAATGGCAAACTGGGGGCGTGGCAAAATTTTCAGTTTGAGAGAGTCCGCTGTAATTTCCGGCTGGTATAGTAACAAAATAGTAGAAAATAATTTCACGATGGGTAAGGTCCGGGCAATGTTAGTAGAACAGAACCGCGAGAAACCGAATGCTTTCTACTCTGTCAAAACGTTTCACTTCATTTAACGTTCAGGGACCAATTCATGGAAGTTCAATATCTATTGGAGAAACTGGTAGGTTGGTTGTTTGTTTAAGAGCCGTGGGTGGTGTGCTGGAGCAAAAGCCAAAGCAAGGCCTACGTGTTCAATCCGAAAGATGCGAAAACAGTTTTCGAAGATGATGTTGGCAATGGCAGTCACGCTGCCTCCGGAATCATCGCCAACTTTCAGTCAGTTTTTTAAGTTTCTCATGGTGAAGTGCACTAGTGAAGCTGTATTGTAGACAAACGATAGAGTGGCGCTGTGTATGGAACTGGGCTCCCAAACTAGACTTTGACCCCAGCTCTCTGCTGCAAGAACGCAGTCCCTCCTCAGACGATCTGCAGAGTTTCACTAGCCTGGGCGACTTGTGCGCACGAGTGGAACAGCAGATGCGCCAGGCCGATGTCTATGCCGCTGCCAAGGAAGCCAGGAAATAGTCTAATCTTGTTGAATTATATTTAGTGTTATCAGTGTTGTGGGTGCAGTATCATTATCATGCAAGGTTAAACCGAAACAAATCGTTTCAGAATTACAGGTCGTTTCAGAATTAGTCATTAGTTAATGGGCTGGAAGACGTTAACCTGTCTGTACCCTTAATAACGGTGCCTTAAGAAACTTTACCAAGTGCTGATGGTGCCGATGTCACAGTCAGGCCCAGTTCACACTGCTGTGAACTAAGGCGAGTTGAACTAAACTCAACTTTTAGTTCATGAACTAACTAAGGATTTTGCGACCGCGCGCGTGTGTTTTAGGCCATGGAAACTATTTTTAACCACTAATGCTGATCTGGCCTTATTACCGAAGGCCTCGAAAGATGTCTAGTCTCTCTCAGACCAAATTTCAATACAATAATTGAATGCAACAGAGCAGAAAGCCTCTGTTTTCTACGTTAAACATGCAAAACACCCGGCAAGGACTTTTGAAAAAGGGCATAAACATGTTTTCGGTATAGTAGTACTAGTACCTCTTCAAAAACGTTGATATTATTAATTTGGAGCAAGTGGAAGACACCGGGAGATGCACGTCAGCCAATTTTTTGCTTGCCGGTACAATTAGCCTATTGTGCGCTTAAGTACACTGTTTAAAATTACTAACACTCGGACGGATAATTGGTTGACATCTGCTTAGTCTCAAGTGATTTCCTTAAAAAGCTGGGCCTATACGTCACTAAAATTGTCGAACGAGGAGGCTTCGATTCAAAGCATACCAAAACTGCTTTAATTTTTGGGCCACAGCAGCGCAAACTCATGCACATAATTCAATCTGTTCACTGTTCGTAGAGTAAAGCATTGATTTTGTCAACAAATTTTGAAAATATGCCTTTATTGAAACTACTACAACAGCAAAACGTGTGACTTCTAGCTTAGTTCACAGTGTGAACACCCCACCATTAGTTCTTAGTTCTTATTCCAGATTTTTAGTTCACGGCTTAGTTCTTAGTTCACGGCAGTGTGAACCGGGCTTCACGGTACCAAATGCAAAGCGCGTACTTTAGTACATGTTAAATGCAGTCTGTCTTAAACGCACTGCGTTAATCAGATCACTCTCTGATTGCAGGACAACCTGTTTCTGTGTTTTATTGCCAAAGACGTATACAAACTATGACTCTGCTGTATCTAGGTTGTCAAACAGTTTCCACATACACGGTCACGTCACACATGATCGGACGAGTAACGGTAACGGAGGGCGTAGGCCAATTTTTGAAAAGGTGCCAAATCTATGAAATTGCTGATTTCTCATAAAAGGTCGTCGAAATCTCCAGCGAGGGGAGGGGTAACCCTGCCCATGTGTGCGTCAGACCATTACTCCAACAATTGCCAACTTTGAAGTGACCAGTTCGTCTAGTTCCACTCTGAAGGTCAAAATCAGCAACAGAAAGACCAATATCAAAATCCATTCGGCGCACGCGGCAGCCACATAAAATTCTTCCAGTCCACTAAGGAAAGAAATGGCAGCTAGAGTGACGCAGAGAGCAAGAGACAGATTCGACAGCACCGTCAGACCCAATCTGCCGTGTGTGCTGGCCCAGTGCCATTTTCCTAATCGGGTGTAGGCCAGAATGGTCTGTCCCGTGAAATAGGAACACGCCGCGAAAAAGGTCGTCAGCGCGGCTACTGCGTGAGGTACGTAGGCGTACTTTTCCTGTATATTGGCGGTTACAAATAAGGACGCGCTTGAAAGCAGACCCGTAAATGTCAAGAACGCCTCGTAGCGATCGACCGCTTTGACGTAGAGGTAGGAGTCTCTAAAAGCAGCGAAGTGCTTGTGTTTGTGCCAGACGATCAGTCCGAAAGTAGCGCTGGACAAGCTAATAACCATGCTAAAGACAAATCGTTCTGGCGGCTCGTTTCCAGTGGCACTAATCCAGGGCAGAAAGAGCGGGTTGTGCTCGAGAGCGGTCGATATTAGGTAGGTGAGCAGAATTCCACTGGACACCAAAATGAAATGGATTATAGGAAGCAGTGGAATCAGTCGGCTACAAACGCCTTCGAAAATCATTATTCTCATAAAACATTGACTGACAGAGTTGCGTAAATTTATTCCAGTTCCGTGTCAAACCAAAGGGCAATCGTGTTGTTGGCCTGAAGAGAGACAAGTGGAGAACTGGTTTACAAGTTATTGACAGTCATCTGTCTTGATCGCTGTACTTAAACCCACACTTCCGCTTTCTTCTAACTGTTAACAGAACCTGTTGCGTAAAAACGGAATAGCAGAGCGATCGCGGGGCACGGTAGGGCAATTACTTTTTATTTTCTGACCTTACTGCACAAAAATTCTGTGCCACTAAGTAAGCGCCATAGAAATTCCGATTATGTGCATGCACGAACCGAAAAAGCACTGAAGTCGTCGAATTCTTTAATTGAGATTCTATAAGAATTAAACAACAGTCGATTTTGCTTTTATTGGTGAACACGCATGTAATTACCACTGTACACATTAAAAATAAGCCGCGATAACTGGTCGCTTGTTCACTGGTGTATCAACTGCCACACGTCTCCGGCTCTCACTTTGCGGGGTACTATTTCTGAAAGCCCATAACATACAAGAAAGAAGAGGTAAAACCAGTTGTTCTGTACAAATCTACTGCACCAATTAGAGAGCTACGTTTAGTCATAAGTCAACTGAACGCACTGCATAAACTCTACTGTCTTGTTGTTGCGTACTGTTGTTAGATGTTTTATGTTCAGTTAAACCGTCAGACAGTCCGTTGCTAAGGTATGTACGTACTCCTGTTATAGACAATTATAGGTAGTGTAACAAAAAGGCACTTACCATGCAGAAATTCAAGTGAATCGTCGTTTTGCACGTATTCTGCCAGATCTTCGTACGTCAAATGTCTGCTAGTACGATTTTCTCTCTGCTCGAACGCGTGCCTGGCCAAATTTTGCATAAAAAACTCCTCAAAGAAGGCAGTAGTAACAATTGCAAACTACAGTTTATAACTTACAGCAGCTTTGGTCATAGCAAAAATAGCATCCTGAGAGACGTGACCAGACTCGGGGGAGCTCTTCATTATCAATCGAATTTTGCTGGTCGACAGATAGGTGGACGACCGGTCCACTGAGCCGTTCATACTCGAAGAGGACGAACTGTTCATCACCAATACTCCGTTCGCTCCTATGCTTAGACACACGCAACAACCACTTAGCACAACACTCTAAACAGAGAAACCGAGACATGCTATGCCGAAGAGAAACCGAGACTCCGATACATTTACGTACGTACGAAAAACCACTCGTTTATCCCTTCCGAAACACCGCTTTTAAGAGTAGCAAAACGAGTAAGGTTACTAAGGCCCTCCCTCTGCCTTGAATAAAAGCTACTGCGAGTTCCGTAGACGCAAACAACCGTCATATTAGCACTTGTCGTAATATAAACACATGCACTGTACCAAATGTACTACTAACCACTGTACACTCATGCCGCGTTAATCCGGCTATTCGCTATCCGTACGTACATGATTTGATCACCTCCCTTCTGTCCCATCGTAAAACTCATCTGGATTTCGCTATTCATTTAACAAAATACTAGAAAATAGAAACTATTCTACAGGGTGTCTCAAAAAAAATGATCACATTTCTTTTTACTGCCATTTCCGCAAATTTTGACCAAATAGGCTGAAATTTGGACCATAGGTGCCAAAACTCGTGCAATTTTATGTGTTAAAGTTTGGTGCACTAGGCTTGACTCATTCCCGAGAAATTTCAAAAAAAGTGAAATTAGTTAAATCAATAGTGAAAGCCGGTCACCAAAAAAATGATCACATTTCTTTTCACTGCCATTTCCGCAAATTTTGACCAAATAGGCTGAAATGTGGACCATAGGTGCCCAAACTCGGGCAATTTTATGTGTTAAAATTTGGTGCACTAGGCTCTACCAATTCTCGAGAAATTTAAAAAAAAGTGAAATTTGGTAATTTCAATACCAAAAGCCGGTCACCGAAAAAACGTTACATTACATTATCGCCTAAACTCTAACGATAGCGTTGGAGTTCATGCGTTAACTTTTTACACACGAATTACCCTGAACTTCTGCGTTTACACTCCAAATTTCATCCAATTCCGTCAAAAATTAGAAAAGATATAGGAAAAGGAAATGTTTCCATTTTTCGGTGACCGCCTTTCACTATTGAAATCACCAAATTTCACTTTTTTTGGAATTTCTCGGGAATGAGTCAAGCCTAGTGCACCAAACTTTAACACATAAAATTGCACGAGTTTTGGCACCTGTGGTCCAAATTTCAGCCTATTTGGTCAAAATTTACGGAAATGGCAGTAAAAAGAAATGTGATCATTTTTTTTGAGACACCCTGTATGTTACTACAACAGAGCCTGAGTTGATTAAGCAATGTTGCAAGCAACTGAAAAAGTTTCATCTACAAGTTTCAAGTCAACCCGATAAACGGTGCGTTAGCCTTGATTCGATAAGCCGGAACTTGCTAACACGGACGAATTAGAGCTGGACCGAATTAACGAAACTGTACACACGTTCCTTAGAGTACGTACAAACCCCTAACCGTCAGAGACTTAGAGTCTGACAAACGCATTCAGATATGAAACTTCGGCTGCCACCAGAAATCAGTACAATAAACATGACCAACTATTTGTAGTTTAATCACGTTTAAAGTGCACATTAATTAATGATAATGTTGCACGAAACCAACACTCAAACAGGTTCGGTAAGCCTACGTACAAAATCATCTAACATTCAATCAATAATAAAAAAAACAAAAAATCATCGTTTGGCAGTCAGCATCATTGATTGGCCGTATCAGCAGAGTGCGGCTCAGCTTTATCCAGTCCTTCTTTTATCTTATCCACCAGCGCCCTCAACTGATGATCAGTCATAGCTTTCAATTCCTTCTTGTTGGCGCCTCTCCTCAACTTGGTACAGACGGCGGAGCGCCAGTGACTCATCAACTGATTCTGCTGTCGACAACTGACGCCGCACAGCTGACATTCTGTCGGCGGCGGCAAGTGCTGTCGCATGTGGCGGCTCAAATGGACGTTGGTGATGAACCGTTTGCCGCACTCGCTGCAGGTTGGCGTGTCGGCCGGCTCCGGTACCATTGGCAGACTAAATTTATTAGTCTTATAAAATTAGAACCAGCTTAATTTGGTCATACTCGCTGGCAGCCAGAGCTGTTCTGATCAGACTTGCACTGGACTTGGGCGCAAAACGCGGTTGTTTGGCAACCGGTTGGATCTGTGTCTGACTGCGTTTGTTGGTCGGTCCTTTCCTGGGCCGTACTATGGTCGGCAAATCTTGCTCTTCCTATAGACTGGTTGCTGCACCAAACTAACCAGCCAGAAAAGTCTCACCTCGAAGTAGAAATCGGTTGACTGGTCGGTTAGTTGAGGTTTGGGTGAGGCAGCCAAATCGTTCTGATCAGGCTCGTCGATCATAACCACCGTCGACTGCTCGCCAAGCACCAGATGCTTTTTTCTACCAACCGGGAGCTGGCCGATCGCTTCTTCTTTCATTTCAGACAGGAAAGTGGCCACAGACGACTCTAACTTAGGGTCTGAAATCAGTTTACAGTAGTCATAGCCAAAACCTGCTCAAATTTCTGGTACGCAAGCTTACGCTAGGACAGTCAGGCACTTAACGCCGTTTATGGAACCGGTACTATATGGTACGGGCACCTTATATGGTGTCGGTTCCATAAACGGCGTTAAGTGCCTGACTGTAGAACTCGATCCGAGTGATACCGAAAACTGTAACAGTAACGTATCCAGACTAGAGGATCTAGGGCGGGTGTACCCTTGTTTGCTGTGTAGCTATTATGAAAAACCTTTCAAAAATAAAAGAAAAAATATGTACTAAAACTGTTTACTTTATGCTCAGCTCAGAATGCGTGCGGCCCAACAAGATTACTTCAAAATTTCGCACCTCCCTTTTTAAAAATCTGGTTGGGTGCGCTAGTAAATTGTGCTGGTGGATGGATGGATTGTCCGGGCGGGGCCGTCGTAACCCCTGCGTTAGGCCACACTGCAGGCCCATCATGCACACCAACATCATACATGGGCCGGAAAAATCCGCCCCCCCCGAAAAAAGGCAAAAAAAAACGCCTATTTTGTCTTAAATAAGCGAAAATTTCCTCCCTCCGGGAGGGGGGTGGGTGGGGGAAGGACGTGCATGGCCGGCCGAGGGGGAGGGGTATACCCCCTTACCCCCCGGCCCATGTATGACCCACATCCTGCCCTTCCTTCGCTGCCTTCCATATCAGCTGGCACACATGCTCGGTGCCAGTCTGGTCGGGTCTCAGTGGTAGCTGTCCCCGTTCCATATGTGCCAACACATGTGTGGTTGCTATTGTAGCTTTAGGTGCTTTAAGCAGGTACTAAGAGCGCCTGGCGCGTTGACGTCATGGTGATGTCGGCCACCAACGTCCGCTTGGTGCACCCCTGGTGTGAGAGAGGCCGCCAGGCCTAGTCGGTTTCCATGGACAACTCCTGACTAAGTTGATCTTCTCCTCCAACGTGGCATGCTTTGGAGCGGCTTCGGTGCAACGGCAGCTCCAGTCAGTTCCCATTTACCTACTCGCTGTCACCAGCTTTCGGTGGCCTGGGTTGGGGTTTGTGCCGACAATCAACTCTTTGCGGCAAGAAACTTGCCCCGCCGAGTGGATGAGCGCACGAGCAGGCGCACAGTGGCTTTGCGGCCTAGATCACTACACCAATTGTGCCGGCGAAAATAGTGCTGGTAGTTAATGGTATCACTAAAAATCGAAACGATACCGCATGGCACGTACCAACACATGTAACAGATCATCCCCGATGATCTGTGAGGGTTCGGGTCGGGGTCTGGCACCGGAAGGGGGTCCCATCCCAACCCAAATTCTAGGAGAGGGGTTGGGTACCACAAAACGCTCAAAAATCACCGAAATTCGCAATTTTGGAAAAAAACGTCAAAAATCTTTAATTTGGGCTCAAATACAGCCAAAAAGTGCTGTTTACTAGCGATTTTAGCAATTTTAGTATCTGAAATTCCTAAAAAATGTAAAAATTTCGTGAAAAAATTCTTGCCAGTAAAAACGGAGCGGTGTCGGGAAAATCGTCTCGGGGGGGGGGAGGGTAGACCCCCGGATCCCTGTTACATGCATGATACCCGTACATTTTACAGGTCATCGCCGACCGAAGGGGGTTGGGGGCTGGCGCTGGCTGGGGGGTCTGAGCCCAAATTTTGGGAGGGGGGTTGACACAAAAAACGCTCAAAATCGAAAAAAATGCAATTTTTCCACTGAAAATCGCAGATTTTGGCTGAAATACTGCTAAAAAGGCATTGTGGCTATTTTTGTGTCCGAAATTGTAAAAAATTGCAAACTTTTGCTCAAAAAATTACTTGCCAGAAAAATCGTCCCATCCGGGGGGTCTGGCTTAAGTCGGGTGGACGGCAGACCCTCTTTTACATGTACGATAATACCAAATTACGGTACGTACGGCTAAGCTATGCCGAGAAGTGACCGGGTGTAGTGCAAGAGCGCTCAACTCACCGATCGGCCTATCACTGGCACGCACGGGTTTGGTGGGCGACAAAATCTTCTGATCGGACCTTCTCAAACGCGTAGAGAGCACAGTTTTCGGTTGACTGAAGGCGTCCTCCCTCTGCTCAACCACCTCCTCCTCTCTCACTTCTTCCACCTCTCTCCGATCTTCAAAAGTCTCCGGCTGTTCCAGCGGCTCCACTCTGGTCGGTTTTGCTTCTTCGTCTTTTTCCTCTTCCAACGCCTCGGTAGGGTGAGTGGCACGCATGTGCCGTTGAATGGAGTTGGATCCGTAGAAAATGACCCCGCAGACAGGACACGTGTTGCCTTCAGGCATGCCCGGTCTGGGCAGCAGCAGATGGGCGGGCGGCATGTTGGAGGGGTAGCGCATTGCAAGTCGTGGCAGCGGAGCTTCGTGCCGACCCGGCAATCGACGCGGCGGCTGCACTTGTGGAGCCAATCGCACCTGAAAATGCCGGTTCCGTCTGCAGCTTCACCAACCACCCCTTTAGGCTAATATATGTAAACACAAGGAGAACATAAACACGACAGCAACAAAATAATTATGGCTAACGCAACGCAACACAAAAAAATTGAAAAGATCTACTACAGTCAAGCACTTAACGCCGTTTATGATAGCGACACGGTAACGGTAACATATATGATACTCACACGTTCGGGGCCTGTGGTGGTACCATATTGGTACCTCTATCTTCGCATTGGTACCGGTAACGGTACCATATGGTACCATTCTGGTCAGATTTCGTACCATATGGTACCGTCACCGTAAATGGTACCGGCACCGTATATGGTACCGTCACCGTATATGGTACCGGCACCCATGGCCATGGGTACCATATGTTGACGGTACCATATATTATGGTACCACCACGGTCGCCGACCGTGGGGTACCGTATACGGTACCGGTACCATATATGGTGTCGGTACCATAAAGGGTGTTAAGTGCCAGACTGTACTAGACTAGGATGATTTCCAAACGATTTAAACTGCCAGGAAGTTGGCTAAACTGTTGCGAAGAACTGTTTCAAGCCAAAACTGACCTCCTTGTGCGCCAGATTCTTGACCAAATTGCGCAACGAGTTGGCCTCCATCTGTTCGCGAACGTCTCTATCGATGAAAGCTTTGGTGTAGGGACAGCTGTGCCGGTAGTGGTAGAGCAGGTTGTAGTCGTACTTGAACCGGTTGCCGCACAGAATGCAGTGGTGCGTGCCGAACGACTGGTGGAAGCCCATCAGATGACGTTCCAGACGACCGGCATTGGCGAACGACCGGTAGCACTCCGGACACTGCACCGGACCGCCCACAGACGACCACTTTGGTCGCGGCATTGAGGGTCGGTAGAGGAGTCCGAGGTCTTCAGCCGTAGGTTCGACTAGCAAGTCCGCAAGGTCATCTGGTTCCTCGTCCTCCAAGTTGTAGCTGCAAGATTACGTCTGTCTGGTCAACTACACAATACCTACTACAGGTATCAGGAGTTTGCCTCCCCAACCAGCAATTTTTTTGCTGCATTTGAACCGAAATTGGCGCGATTTTTCTGCCGAAAGTCCACTTTTTAGCAAGTATTCTGGCTACCCTCACCCACATCACCCGAATTTGAGTTGAAATAGTCGCTCGCCGGCCTGGCTCAAACCCTCTTAACTCCCTTTTCGGCCTATACAAGTAATTAATGCCCAATATTCACTCCAAGACATCAGAAATTTTGAAGATAAAATCGAATTTTGGTGCAAATTCAAATTTACGTTTCACTCCAATTCAATTTTTAACGAAATTCTTAGGCAGTATCCCTGTCAAAATCGGCCCAATTCTTTTGGACGAGAGAAAAAGCAAAACGTTTTGTGTTGGTGTGTCGACCGCCTGGTGTCATACTATCTTAGGAGAATACAAATTGGCTTAGGCCAACGAAAAGGCTAGTATTGGGCAGCTGATTTCTCAACCGATACGTACTACAAGAAAGTGGTTCATACCCCTCTTCCTCAGCCCACGAGCGCTCGGATAAGTCTGAAGAGAGCGCCAGTCTGTTCCTGCGTCTCTCCTCTATAGTAGTCACGTCCACATCTTCGGTCTCCTCCTCAGGCAACAGATTGGACTTGGACGATCGCAACAGTCTGCCCAGTCTGCTAGGAGAGGAGAGCATCGAAGAAAACGGCACTTCGGCGTTCAAGACCGGAGGAGCTTCTGCCTCGTCATCGTCATCTGCAGTCGCCAGAGTTTTCTCACTGTCCTTGTCTTTACCGACTGTTTTCTGGTTTGAGGACTTGACCTCTTCTAGAACGTTCATTGTACCTAATCAAGGACAGATTGGTCTGTTTTTAGAGCACCTTGTTGAGTGACGTTGTGACTGGTGTCTGTGCGCTTCCGTTGCAGTAGTTGCTGGACCAACAGCTTTAGCCCAGCGTCGTCCAGTGTCAAGTCCAGGTCTGGTTCTATCTGAGACTAAAAGCAAAACCATTTCGCATTTTCCGTTACAAAGCACAAACCCAGTCAGTGTACAGACTTGGTAGTCATTCTTTCTAAAAATTAGACAAAAGAGTTGATGTCACTCAGAGCAATTTTACCAGTACCTGCCAGCCAGATAAACTTATTTTTCTGTCATTATGTCTTTCCGACCTGATCTAAAGTCCATGTCAAAAAAGAGCGGACTGGCGGTTTTTTGCGAATAACTCCTTATGGGTGCATCGGAGCGCTTTTTGCCTCATAACCAAAGTTGTAGAGTGGCTCGAGCTCGGCAATTCTGGTGCAAACCTAATCTGCGCAACGCGCCATGGTAATGCTAATTTGCAAAACTGAAAAAAAAATCAGCTTTTCCTGTAGCTGGGATGAACGCGAGTTTTTCAGTGAATTATAATCTACAGACCTCGGGGATTTCAAAAATGTATTCATATTTCTTCTAGGTGGAACGGTTCCAGAGTTATACACCATCAAAGTTGGCCGAAAATGCTAAAAATGGCCATTTTTGGCGATTTTCCGATTTCTGGGGGGGATTGAATAACTCTGGACCAACTCGGCCGATCAGGCTGAAATTCACATATATGGTGTAAAATTTAGCTTTACGTCGCTTGAGACACATAAGAACCCTGAATAATTGACCCTGATACCGTAAACCCGATTTTTTTCAACTTTAGGGTCATTTGATTTTTTCTCTGGTTGCATGTAGTAGTTTAAGCCCTCCACTGTGGTTAAAAATGTACTTTACAGTGTTTTTAATCGATTTCAGTCCATTCTGAAGCCATTCGGATACTGTAGTGTGTGGTCCTGACACGAAAATAACTTTTTGTCAATTTACATTGTTCCTGCAGCAAATAAATGACCTATAGAGTAGGCACTAAGGGTTTTGATGGTCAGGGAATCCATTGCTGACATAACTATAATCACTGGGATACTGTATTTTGAAGTCCCGACACGAAAATTGTTATTTTGCGTTTATGCATGCCTGGTGCAAGGAAACGCTCTATAGAGTAGGCAATAAAGGTTTTCAGGGGTGGGGAATCTATTTCTGACATAACCATCATTGCTGGATTACTGTATTTTGAGGTCCCGACGAGAAAATTGTTATTTTTTGCAATTTGGGTGTTCTTGTTGCAGGAGAAAGCTAAATAAAGTAGGTAATCAAACTTATGAGTTCATACATTCGTTCCAGGACCACAATATACAGTAATCCAGTAACATTCGCTATGACCTGAATGAATTCGCTGATGCCGACAACCTTTAGTGCTTGTCAATTCATCGTTTCCTTGCAACAGAAACACCCAAATAGCAAAAAACAACAATTTTCTCGTCGGGACCTCAAAATACAGTAACCCAGCAATGATGGTTATGTCAGAAATAGATTCCCCACCCCTGAAAACCTTTATTGCCTACTCTATAGAGCGTTTCCTTACACCAGGCATGCATAAACGCAAAATAGCAATTTTCGTGTTGGGACCTCAAAATACAGTATCCCAGTGATTATAGTTATGTCAGCAATGAATTCCCTGACCATCAAAACCCTTAGTGCCTACTCTATAGGTCATTTATTTGCCGCAGGAACAATGTAAATTGACAAAAAGTTATTTTCGTGTCAGGACCACACACTACAGTATCCGAATGGCTTCAGAATGGACTGAAATCGATTAAAAACACTGTAAAGTACATTTTTAACCACAGTGGAGGGCTTAAACTACTACATGCAACCAGAGAAAAAATCAAATGACCTAAAGTTGAAAAAATCGGGATTACGGTATCAGGGTCAATTATTCAGGGTTCTTATGTGTCTCAAGCGACGTAAAACTAAATTTTACACCATATATGTGAATTTCAGCCTGATCGGCCGAGTTGGTCCAGAGTTATTCCAATCCCCCCCCAGAAATCTGAAAATCGCCAAAAATGGCCATTTTTAGCATTTTCGGCCAACTTTGATGGTGTATAACTCTGGAACCGTTCCACCTAGAAGAAATATGAATACATTTTTGAAATCCCCGAGGTCTGTAGATTATAATTCACTGAAAAACTCGCGTTCATCCCAACTACAGGAAAAGCTGATTTTTTTCCGTTGCGCAAATTAGCATTACCATGGCGCGTTGCGCAGATTAGGTTGCACCAGAGTACCGAGCTCGAGCCACTCTACAACTTTGGTTATGAGGCAAAAAGCGCTCCGATGCACCCATAAGGAGTTATTCGCAAAAAACCGCCAGTCCGCTCTTTTTTGACATGGACTTTAATACAATACATTTCTTTTATAGATCTCGTTTTCAGATCTAAGAAACAGGCCAAAACGGCATTTACAAACTTACCGCGTTACTAAGCTTGAAAGTACAAAAAACTAGGGCTCTAGACTGCTAAAACTAACCTATGACGCTAACCCAATATTTCACAATACCAATTAGCGCAGAACTAGTGCACAGTGAGTGCCGCTAAGCTAGTGATTGAAGGCCGTCTACCTGTATCTCGGGACAGCCGCTTCGCCAGTGCTTAATCAGGTTGAAGTGGGCGCGAAACATCAGTCCACACAAATCACAGTAGAAGCCGCCGGCCGCGCTCTTTCCGTCCACCGGAGCCTCTCCTCTGTGAATCTCCAGGTGCCGATCCAAATGAGCGCCCATCAACACCACTCCACACTCCGGACACGGCTCGCCCCGTCTGGCTGCAACAACTCTGAACATTATAGCTGCATACAGGGGTAGAGGCATCAACACTGACTGACCGGCAGGAATTTCAGTGCGCACAGAGGGTTCGGGCGAGGCCGGCGGGTTGCCGTCGAAGGAGAGTCTGTGTCTGCCGGCTCGGGCGTCGGCGCCCAGCTCAGCCTTCTTCAGGGCCACTTCGTCCACCAACTGACGCAGCGCGTTCACGTCCATCGCCTTCCGCTCCTCGATCGCCATCAGCTCGTTCAGATCGCGACAGGTGCGGCGCCAGTGATAGAACAGATTGTACTCGTACTTGTAGGTCTTGCCGCACAGCGGACACAGGTACGAACCGAACACCTTCAACCAGACATGGGCTAGCATTTCGGCTGAGGGGGGGTAGAATTTTCTATTCCTGAGGGGGGCTGAGGGGGGGTAGGAGCGCCTGAGGGGGGCTGAGGGGGTGGTAAGCCAAAAGTCCGATTTTTGGCTAAAATCAAGGTTTTGTTGCTTATTTTTCATTAAAATAAGCTAAAATAAGCTATTCTGAGCTCATTTACACCTAATCCAGGCATATTTTTATCATAATTTTCTATACAAAATTCTTCCAAAAAATTCCTGAGGGGGGGTAGCGGCCGGCTGAGGGGGGTAGGTCAGAGCCTGAGGGGGGGGCCCCCCCCCCCCCCCAGCCCCCCCCCCTTTGCCCATGTCTGCCTTCAACCACTATTAGTTAGCCACACTCTTAGTGCACTTGTTTTATAAATGGGATAGAGAGATAGACAGCAAGCTTACCTGGTGCACGGCCAGGTGTCGCTCTAGACGAGCAGAATTGACGAAAGATTGTCCGCACTCGGGACAGCGACAAGTGCCGAAGACACGACTGCGACGGCCTTTCATGCCCTGCGGAATGGGTTCCAGAATCTGAACCAGACCTTCCTCACCGGACACGGCCGTTGCCATGGCGCCCACCGACAATGGGTCTGTGTCATCGACCAAGTTGGCGCCACTCGTACTTTCTACTGGCTCTTCGTCCTCCTCCATCAGTTGCACCACCTTAACACATTCGGAATCATACATCTCTATAATTCTTCCCAGACCTAATCCGCTAGAAACAAACGATTCTCAGGTTTAGCTAATCTAAACGGAAAATTTCGCGAACAACTTGACATTTTTCGTGCACATTTGTCAACTTCTACAACTTCTTCACAAGAGACGCGTGACCGTTTACAGAACAAACGGACCAGAACGGCCAACAAGCTTACATGGGCCCGGAGGGATTGTAGACGTAACCCCGGAAAATTTTGGCGACCCTTTTTGAAAAAAAAAAACAGAAAAATTCGGGCAAACCCCACCCCGATCTTGACACCCATACACTCCCCAAAATTTTGGCCACCTTTTTTGGGAAAGCCATTTTATACTTTCCAATCCCCACCCCTCAATTTTTTTTCCGGCTCATGTATGTCACCAATGGAAGGAAGCAGTTCTACTTTTGACTTTCTAGAACTGGGCGCAAAACGCTTTCATTACCCAACCACCAACAACTGTAAAAGTTCGACTCCTCATCAATTTATGAGTGTCACAAAAAAACAAGTAACCCAACCATACATGTAACAGGGGGTCTGCCCCCACCCGAGTTAGGCCAAACCCCCCCCCCGCCCTCCGATTTTTCTGGCAAGTAAATTTTTGAGCAAATTTTTGCAATTTTTTACAATTTCAGACACAAAAATTGCCAAATCGCCTGCAAAACAGCACTTTTTAGCTGTATTTCAGCCGAAATTAGCGATTTTTGACGATTTTTAGCCCAAAAATTGCGATTTTTGCGATTTTTGAGCGTTTTTAGTGCCCTAACCCATACCTGTAACAGGTCATACGCCGATGGGGGGAGGGGGGGGTGGGGGGGGGGGGCTGGCGCCGGCCGGGGGGGGGGGTCTGAGCCAAAATTTTGGGGGGAGGGGGGTGGGCACTAAAAAACGCTCAAAAATCGAAAAAATCGCAATTTTTGGCTAAAAAATGCCAAAAATCGCTAATTTGAGCTGAAATACAGCTAAAAAGTGCTGTTTTGCAGGCGATTTTTGGCAATTTTTGTGTGTGGAAGTGTAAAAAATTTGCTCGAAAATTTACTTGCCAGAAAAATCGGAGGGGGGGTCGGTGACCTCGTCGCGGGGGGGGGGGGGGGGGGGGGGTCCCCATCTGGGTGGGTCTGGCCTAAGTCGGGTGGGGGGGCAGACCCCCCTCCAGACCCCCCTGTTACATGTATGCCCTACCCCCTCCCAAAATTTTGGCTCAGACCCCCCCGGCCGGCGCCAGACCCCCAAACCCCCCTCCCCCCATCGGCGGATGACCTGTTACATGTATGAACCCAACCTCTCACTACTTTCGCTGTTATTGGATGTCTATGTTCAGGTCTCAAGGGTTGGCTACATCAATGCACAGCCCATAGTATGTCGGTGGTTAAAATAAACAGCCGTGCCTGGTAAGTGCCATCCTGCGTCTGTGCGATCACCGTCTGACCGTGCTGAGTGCCTGCCAAGGCGGTGTTGCTGCGTCTGCGAGTGAGCGGTGGTGGTTTGACGAGAGGAGACTCGGTGACCACGTAATGACCGGTGGTGTGTTTGACCGACCCCAACCCCTCCTCGTCCTCGTCTTCCTCCATCTCCACGAACTCCACCACTTCCTCTTCTGTCTCTGCTAAACAGGCTCAACAAATGCAGTTCAGTAACTGGGTTGGTACTGGCTTTGGACAGAAAATTTCGAGCATTCCCTAACTGATTTCAAATTCCCTAACTTTCCAAGATCAGCACGAACTGTTGGAGTACAGACAGCTACAGACACTTACTTTACTTAGAAGGTCATACATGTGCACGGGGGTCAGAGGGGACAAAAATAAAACTCTACTAAAAGCTTTGTGGTGCGTTTTCGGCAACTAGTCCGGACAACTACGCACTGAACCCTAAAGTTTCGTCGAAAATACAGTTTTTTGGCCAACATTTTTGTTAGAAAACTAGACCTTTAGCTGCTTTTTAATGGAAATTTTTATCTTTCTACTAAAAAAATACAAATTTTAGCAGAAAATTACGAGTTTAGACAAAAAATATCCTAAAATTCAAATTTCCCGCCAAAAAATTAAAATTGTCGATAAATTTTGCATCCAGAACCGGGGCAACTACGCTTGGAAACCTGGTTGTCCCCCGTGAGCTGCCGACCATGTACATGAATGTAGAAGGTACCCGCACCATTACACTAATTTAGCCACCTCTGCAGCATACATGTGACAGGTCATCCGCCGAAGATAGGAGGGGTTAGTAGGGGCGTCTGAGCCCAAATTTGAGGGAGGGCGTTGGGTACTCAAAACGCTAAAAAATCGCAATTTTTCGGGTTAAAACTATAAAAAATCGCTAAGTTTGGCTCAAATACAGCTGAAAAGCGCTGTTTTTACAGGTGACTTTAGCAATTTTAATCTCTGTAATTTTGAACAGTCGCAAAAATTTGCTCAAAAAATACAGGGTGTCTGAAAAAAATGATCACATTTCTTTTTACTGCCATTTCCGTAAATTTTGACCAAATAGGCTGAAATTTGGACCATAGGTGCCAAAAGTCGGGCAATTTTATGTGTTAAAGTTTGGTGCACTAGGCTTGACTCAATCCCGAGAAATTTCAAAAAAAGTGAAATTTGCTAATTTCAATAGTGAAAGGCGGTCACCGAAAAATGGAAACATTTCCTTTTCCTATATCTTTTCTAATTTTTGACGGAATTGGATGAAATTTGGAGTGTAAACGCAGAAGTTCAGGGTAATTCGTGTGTAAAAAGTTGACGCATGAACTCAACGCTATCGTTAGAGTTTAGGCGATAATGTAATGTAACGTTTTTTCGGTGACCGGCTTTTGGTATTGAAATTACCAAATTTCACTTTTTTTTGAAATTTCTCGAGAATTGGTCAAGCCTACGTAGTGCACCAAATTTTAACACATAAAATTGCCCGAGTTTGGGCACCTATGGTCCACATTTCAGCCTATTTGGTCAAAATTTGCGGAAATGGCAGTGAAAAGAAATGTGATCATTTTTTCGGTGACCGGCTTTCACTATTGATTTAACAAATTTCACTTTTTTTGAAATTTCTCGGGAATGAGTCAAGCCTAGTGCACCAAACTTTAACACAAAATTGCCCGAGTTTTGGCACCTATGGTCCAAATTTCAGCCTATTTGGTCAAAATTTGCGGAAATGGCAGTAAAAAGAAATGTGATCATTTTTTTTGAGACACCCTGTAGGTAACTCGCCAGAAAAATCGGAGGGGATCGAAAAAAATCCTCTCGGGGGTCTGGCTTAAGTCGGGTGAGGCAGACCCCCGGTCACATGTATGTCCTGTAGGCATCATCAGCCCAGGACACAAATTGAATACAATTACATCAGTCTACCTGCAGCACGCCCCTCCTCATCGTCATCCATGACAACGTAGTAGTGATCTGAGCTCTCGGCATACTGATGCTGACTGATTTCTTCAGAGACCGCAGCAATCTCTTCGTCAACATTTACGATTTCTTCGTCGTCCTCAGCAGACGTGCCTTCGGTATGTTCCTCTTTTTCCACTCTTACCGTTTGATCGTGGCCGCGCACAGTCGCTTCGTCATTGTTGTCCTCGGTTTTACCGCTCTCCGACCGTTCTTCTTCTTTCTCTCGCTGTTCGGCCGGTGCGCGCTCGATTGATGTTTCTGCTGAACTGGTCAACGTGAGGTGAGATGGGTTCAAAATCAATCAGTCAGCCAAACATACCCATGATAATAAAAATCAGAGAACGGCGAATGGATTTTCCTGATGGTCAAGCTTGACCCTGCAGGTTGGCACGCCGGCAGAGTGTTCAGGCCTGGTGTACACTGGCGTAGCGCCGTCGCTGAAATGGTTTAGCGGCGAGTGTTGTGTGGATTTTCAGCGACCATTGAAAGCGCGCTGGATTTAAACAGACGTATTGATGTATCGTAAAATAATAATAATATTACGTACATGCTGTTAATCTATCAAATTGGCAATGATACAGAAACATTACCGAGCAAATGAATTGGGGTAGGTAGACTATTCTAACGGTTTGGAATCCGTTGCCTGCAAATTTCGTGCAAGGTGTCCAGTTTCAAAAATAGTGTCCATAAACTGGAGCTGTCCAAGTAGAGTAAGATTCCTATGTTTGAACAGGTGCCTAAGTTTGAACACTGGAAGGTCCCGGCCACCGTACTCCATTTCTGTAAGCGCTATAACCTTGATTCAAGGTTCGCAGCTGGTGTGGGGTGTTGGCTATTTGCTGCTCTGCTTTTGCGTAACAAAGATCAGTTGTAAGGGAATAGGAGCAGCTGAAACAGTGACTAGTCGAACACCTAATTTTTTAATTGTCTTGCGCTAAGCTCCCTATAAGTGTTACAGCATAGGCACCCGGCGGGACAATAGGTTTTCATATATGCTCTTTTCATCTGTGGCATCAGATTTTTTCTGCAACGCACCGCTTCGTCTGTATGAAATTGTACCTAAGGTGCCTAAGTTTGAACACCCCCTATATTTCCATATTTCTTGGCTCAAACGTGACATATTGCGCTAAACTGGTTTGTAAATTTGTTTTAGTGTCTTTCTAGTGAAAATAGTAGTGTAAAGGCGATATTTTAACGTCGCTGAAGCACGCAGTCGGCTGAAATCAGTTGAAGAATCGGCTGCCGCCAAGAAACAGAAGCTACATGGTAGAAAGCGTAAATCTGGAGCTAGAGCTGCCATGGTCAGCTCATCTGACGAATCAGATGCTGAGGAGGGTGATAGCAACACCTGTTACTCTTGTAACTATGAGTGGGATGACACTTCTCTTGCCCATACCTGGTACTATTGCGACAACAAAGTTTAACAAGGTCGCAAAATCGTCCAGTGCATAAATTTCACCTGCTCTGATTGCGCTGACAGGCTTTACAAGGAGCAGATCGATAAGGACGACCCGTTTTTCTGCGAAGAACACATGAAAGATTAGTCGGGCGCTTAGTGATTATGTTCTTTCGTTTTGATGCCGCTATCTGCTTATAAAGTGGTTGTTTTTTTCGAAAACAACGTTGCAGCGTGTTTGTTAAGCATTTTTTTAAACGTAGAAAGTGTTCAAACTTTGAAACCCCGTTTAAACAATGAGCAAGGCATCAAACCGTTTAGTGTTCAAACTTAGGCACCGGGTCCCTAAGTTTGAACACTTACCGAGTTTTAAAAAAACATTCGTTCCTCCTCTCCCGATCATGCGATCTTTACCAAACCTTCAGTGCCTCTTCCAGTGATCATGTAGTTTTGTTTCCATAAGAAAAAAAGCCAATCGCCCAATTCCTTGGTTTTTAGCAACCGCTTATTTCATTAACCCGTTCAAACTTAGGAATCTTACTCTATTTACGGGGTAGGGCGGTAGCCGGACAAACGACCCAGTCCTCCCCTTGATCGCTCCGTTTATTTGTCTGTTCGGTCGGACAATAAAACTTCTTTACTTACTCGCAATATTGCAAGTTATGGCAGCTAATATTTACACAGTAAGTACAGTAACCATTCATCGTACAGTATCGAGACAACAATAGCAGATATCAACGCACAATTAGCGAAGAGTAACAATGACCATTCCTTTGGTCGCTAATCATCAAGCTCTTCAAGCTCATAGCCGAGCGGGATCTCTCTTCTTGCGGAGCTGTGCTAAGACAGAAAAGTTTCCTGAAGGCTCGACGATACGAAGAGCTTCTGTTGGCGTAAATCAGAGCGTTACAACTGACATTAACATAGGCTCCCCAGCCCACGTACATGGAGACATGGAAAAAGGTCGATTGGTCCACCTTGATTAGTCTGACAACAGCCAATGAGATCATGGTAAAGGACCACGTGAGCACGTACACAAAGGCCACCACCAGTATCGATTGACCCAGTTTGTTGGTAAGGTTGTGGCCGCGTTGTAACGAGTCTGCTATCTCGTGTCCTAAATCATTACACCGCCTATAGCTTGAACTAATACAGTAAGTGCAGTTTACCATGTTTTCTGCTTAAAACGAAACTGTACAGATGCGTAGTGACCACCAGCACATTTATGATGAGCGTGGTAAATATCCAGAATTCAGCGCTTCTGCCGTTAAAAGCCGTCGGAGGCATGCAAACAGGCACGATCACGTCTTTGTTACTTTCGTGCCAACCGACCAACACACCCAAACAGGCGAAGATCAGCCCTGGCATGGTCAATGCTATCAGGTGTTTGGTCTTGTTGCCACTGTGGTATCTAAAATTGTTTATGTGAAAATGTAAGTTTTTCACCAGACAGATAGATGTTTTTACAGAAGGGGAGCTTTGAGCATGAACAGTCTGTCGAAGCCCATGGCCCAGACGAGATAGCTCTCAAAATTCATGAAGAAGAGAGTGTGGAGGGAAGCCAAGAAGCACTGACGATTGCTGACGAACTGCCAGCCGCTCCAGACCTGCACCTGAATCTGCTGGTAGCCGAGACACGTGCCCAGGTCGGCCACTGCCAACAGACACACCAGATCGTTGCAGCGATTGTGGCGCAGTTCACTCTTCGAGTTCAAAATGGCGCCGATTATCACTGAGTTGCCGAAAATTCCTATTGACAGAATGACAGCTCCCACTGTGCAGAACGGCTCCGGGTAAATGGTGAAATTTGTCTGCTGGGAACTGTTCATTGGTGCGATTGACCACTTCTAAATTGACATTTTCGTGCAAACGTTTTGCAAGTAATCAGGCAACTCACTCAGTAGGTTGCGGTTGCGGTCTTTTTTATGGCGGTTGGAACAGACCAGTTGTAGCGTTGTCACTGTAGCTCACTGCTGGCAGATGCTGCATAAGATATGCCTGATCCGATGCGATTTGCGTACTGATAGGCTGAACACAAGTGTCGCAATTTTCAACCTAAGCTTTCACTAATCATTGCATTGTACTTAATCTGAGCAAACAAGGCTGAAAATTGCGCCTGATGAGAGCTGTGGATAATAAGTAGGTAGACAGGTTTAATCTAACTTTCCATAAACCAGTCGGTCCATTTGAATAATAAGCCAATCCTTAATGAAGGCTATGAAATCAGACGGGAGCTACGGACAAAGCTTAGACAACTTTCAATCTAGCCTTTCATCCAGCCAGCCAGCCAGGCAGGCCATTCGAATAAAACCCAATCCTTAATGAAGGCTATGAAATCAGACGGGAGCTACGGACAAAGCTTAGACAACTTTCAATCTAGCCTTTCATCCAGCCAGCCAGCCAGGCAGGCCATTCGAATAAAACCCAATCCTTAATGAAGGCTATGAAATCAGACGGGAGCTACGGACAAAGCTTAGACAACTTTCAATCTAGCCTTTCATCCAGCCAGCCAGCCAGCCAGGCAGGCCATTCGAATAAAACCCAATCCTTAATGAAGGCCGTGAAACCATGAAGGTATGTCTGTGTCAAATAATCACGTCGCATGGTGCAGGTACGTGATAAACTCGCAACTGACACCCTGCCAGTTAAAGCAATGAAAAAGGCCTTTGCCGATTTTCCATCGGAAATGGAAAGAGCTACA